>WAAE01006950.1:309183-450410 GCA_013400495.1 Nicator chloris
AAAAAAAAAAAAAAAAAAAAAAAAAAAAAAATCACAATTTTTTTTATTATTCAGTGAGACTGTACTAGTTTAATTGATTTAGAAAATTAATCAAAGAAACTGTGATAGATTTACAGAGTGGGGATATAAAATACAATTAATAAGACATTTGATAGAGCAAATAAAGATAAAATTCCAGTGCAGTGCTAATAATTGAATATTACAAGATGATTACATTCACTCTCATTTCTACTCTAATTCTAGAGAAAGCAGCATTGGAAAGATTCCTTGAAAATACTGAAATATATTTCAGGCTGCTTTTATTCCAGGTAAAACGGCACCCAGAGTTTTAAAGGTGATCCTTGACTAGTGCTGAGATGGACACAGTTACTATCTGCATTAAATTGGCTGAAAATGTTGACACTTAAACCATTAAGCTCATTATATAATAATCAAGAGGAAAGGAAATGAAAACGTATTTATGAAGGAAATTGTTGAAAATGAAGTGGGGCTTTTCTATTCTGATATATGTATTTTTACTGGAGTGCGAGCAAAATGGAACATCTGTGAGTGAAATGTAAGTAAATTTCAGAAAATAACCTACATAAGCCTAAAAGTTTGATATTAATTTGTATTAAAAAAAAAAGAGTTAGAAGACAATGCAAGTCCTGAAGGCAGCTCTTCGGGGTCATCAATTACATGGTCAAAGTTAAATTAAAACTCCCCAAATGAGTTATTGATATCTTAATAGTTGTGTGAAAAATGGAACATCCTGAGTTCATTAAGGGAAGGCAGGAGCCAGCCAGGAGCCCTCCCAGGCTGCAGAGTTTCATTTACATCACGCATGAGCCCCGTGCATCAGGAAAATCAATCAGTCACATTTTAAGGACTCATTAATTCCAAAGTTTCTAAACCATCTGAAGCTCCAGACCCCAGCCCTTACCAGGGCTGCAGCCACTTTCTGCACAACAGCTGCACAGAGCACTCAAAAATCAGCTTAACGTGTTTTCTTGGGCTCATTGTTTGTTTTCATTGTCTGAGATAACTTTTAAATTCTGACAGCACCACTCTGATGTTCCAAAGAAAATCTGATTCCTGCGTGCTCAGTTTAGCAGCACAGTTGATGAAGATGACTGCAGCAGATGGAGTAGACCTGTCAGCAATTCATACCCAGCGCAGAATTCATGAAAAATATAAATATTGCATTTTTAAAGCGGCATCGAACTTAACTCAATCTAACATTTTCAAGACAGGAGCAACCAGCAAGCAAACTAAGCAGACTGATCCTCTGGGATTTCTGAAGCGTAGGAAAGGAGCATTTGAAAGCACACTTTTTAACGGAGGAATTTTTAGGATTTCTCTGGAGCCCCGCAGAAGCCTGTGGGGAGCACAGCGGACAGGGAAGGCAGTGGGAGGTGGTTGTGACAGCAGATCCAAGGTTATCATGTCCAAAAACATCTCAGTGGCACCTTCACCACAAAAGGAGCTGGAGACTGAACCAGACTGATCTCAAAGCAGAGGCAAGGGGGGGCCTCTGAGATGACAAATTGTGTTTAGGAGCTGCTGTTTAATCAGAAGTTCCGGACCGAGGGGAGGGGAAAAGGCAGCAGTGACAGACACAAATCATTCTAGAGCCCATTATTCTAAACACCAGAACACAGAACAGCCTTCTGAGGTTTCCTCACTTCCTCTCACTGCAGTCAGAATTGAGCACTTGGATACCTGGTCTAAAGTAAAGCATCCCTGCCCCTGGCACAGGAAATAAATCATCTTTATGGTCCCTTCCAACCCAAACCCTTCTATGACTCTGTGCACTCTGGAATTTTTAATTGCACCGTTTCAACTTGTCCAAATACTATAAACTCTGCTGCAAATAATCTCGAAGCTTGATCTAAAGCTTATGGGAATTCTTTTGTTAAAATCAATGGGACATGAATCAGACTTTTACAAGTAAAGATAATTTTTCAAAGGGGAGGCTATTCTTACGGCCTTTAACAGAAACGTTTTGGAGTTAATGCTGCGAATGAACCCTTCAGTATCTCACATAGGTGGATTTAGATTAATAATGTTTTGATGTGAAAATACCCAAATCTACTCTACAAGTGGATAATTCCCCAAAGTTAGATATTTGTTATGTTATTAGTCTACCAGATTACACAAAAAGTAGATAATACTGGGTTATAAAAACATAAAATGAAAATCAGAGTAACCTGATTAGGCTCTCTCAGAAGGCACCATCTGCTCCTGAGCCAGTGTGCAATATTTTAGTACAAAGACCTTCATAAAGCTTCTTTTCCAATATTACCTCCAGCTAACACGATTATCAATCTCTCTATACCAGATAGTTTTTACTGGAGAGCCTCTGTTGCCCTTTCAAAAACTTTTGTCCACCCTACACAGCAAGGGCCAACCTCCCCACGCCACAGACACCACGGATAACAGCGATGCTGACAGAAAGGGAGAGATTATGGACCAATAACAAAATCACTGCTGCCAGACTTCCCCCACGGCTTTCCCCTCTTGGAAAAGCAGGGATCTGCTGCAGTTGCACACACAGCTCTTCCAGGGGATCCCTGTGCAGGCACAGCTTAACCCAGCCAGCACTTCACACCCTCATGGCTCCCGGTGCTGGGGGGCAATTATTAATCAAAATTATTTAAATACACGTCTCTCACAAACAGCCAGTGTTTCTCAGGAGTCAATCACAGGGAAAAATATTTGTGTTTGTGCTACAGAGCAGCATCTCCACAGGGACAGAGCACCAAGAGCTGTGACTGCATGGCAGTTTCATGGGATATTATTCAGGTTCCAGGTACATTGTTACTGCAAATCAACCATCTATTAATAAAAATTTTATACTTACACAGGCACTGAATATTAAGTAAAACTGCACTGAATTTAGAAGCAGGGCAGTTCATACATTGCTTCTCCAGCTATGTCAGGGCACAACACGTGTTTCTGGGAAGTGTCTGGGATTTCTAGTCATGGAAAGATCCCAAGGTTATACAAGAATAACCCAGACAGTCCTGATGGCCAGGCAGAGGGCAAACACTACCATGAAATGAAGGACAACCAGCTCTTGGTGGGTTTGGCAGATGTATTTCCAGGAGGAATCGAGATAAACAGCAGAGTTTCAACATTTTATAATTGGCTTCCCTATTGTCTGGTTTTGAGGCTTGCAGGGTCTTGGTTTAACAAGGCTGTGGACACTGCTCCCTGTGCTTCTTCATGAACACATCACACTAAATCTGCTCTGTGTAAGGCTGGAAAGGAAGTGGATGGAAAACTGCACTTGACAAATCATCAGTGATCCACGACCTGACTGCAAAGTGAGAGCAGGTACAAATCCACAGGGTCTGTCTTTGGCCTGGCTTAATATTTTCGTTGGCGTTTGTTGGCTGAATATAGATTCCACCTACTAAATCCGCTGATAAAGTCCCAAAGGCTCTGAAAGACAGAATCAGAATTACAAATGCAGGAGATCTGCTCACGCCTCTCCTGACTGAGAGGTTTGCAGCTCAGTGAACAAGCTCAGAACCTCGTGTTTGAGAAAGAACAAGTGACTGAGCAACAGGCAAACCTCGCAAGGGGGTGTGCAAACAGCAGTATCACTGGGAAATGTAAGAAATAACTCTGCTTCCCACCCAGCACAGCCTCCACTCAGCCCTGCCTGTTAGATTTAAATGTGGGGGTGAGTCAAGAAGAATTCAAACAGCACCAAAAGACTATCACAACCATCCACGCCCCTCCTCTGCCACCCATCTGATCCAAAGATTCATCCAGAGAATGTGATGTGCAAAAGAACACTCAAAACAAACAAAAAACCCCTCTCAACTCATCACAAGCATCTTCATATATGTACAGGACTGCTACAAAAAAGTAACTCAGATTTACGCAGAATCACCAAATATTGAGAGTCTTGTTATAAAAATCTTAGCAGCTCGCCCTCAGAAAGCTTTTTTTTGGTCTTTGGAGATAGAAGCTCCCAGAAAAGATGCTCAGATGAATTATCCCAAATGTCTATTTTTAAATCACGCCCATATCAAGCAATTGCTTGTCTAGAGATTTAAAACTCCATGAAATAAACCCCAAGATAATCACTATATAATTGATCATGAGAGAGATGTTTACAGGGAGAAACAATGCTGCCAATCCAGAGGCAAGGAATTCCAGCAACAAACTAAGGAATCATTCCTAAGTGCACTATTTATGTTAAAACAGGGTGGTTTTTTTTTTTCTCCCCAGGTTTTCAGCAGCTTCAATTTTTACTTAATACAGCTTAATTATTATCACACAACTTTGTTCCTTTGTTTTGTTTGGGTTTTTTTTAAATTATTATTACATTTTAAGCAGCAAGAGTTAGTGCAGCTGATATAAGAACTTGAATGTGCTTAAATCCCAGCTCCTGGGTGTTATCTTGCTGCACCACACCGAGGTGTGGCTGGATGTGCTACGCCAGCAGCAGCACTTCTCAGGCTAATAGAAAAATAAAACAGACTTTCAAGACAAAATACACATCTCAGTCAATAACAGAAAGCAGAGACTCAGAATAAAATAAGTCAATTTTCTCCAGCCTCTTCTTATAAAACTCTTACAGCATTCCAGAGATTTGTAAGCAGGGTGTCTATTTTTCTTCCCTCTCCAGTTTATGGTATAATCAACACTTTGAACTCCATTTGTGCCATCACCAGCTGTTGCCATGGACATTGCTGGCAACCACAGGCAGGAAGAATAGTGGAATTTTTTTTAATACAAATTGTTTATTTAAACAAAACATTGCAGTTAAAAAGTACCATAGGTTGTTGATTTACACAGCTGGCTGACTTCACTGACAGCAAGCACAAAGACTATTTGTAATCATTTGGGATTTTATAGTTCAATTTTCAGAGACAGACATGAATATTGCTTCACTTTATGATAGTTCTCCTGAATTGATTATTTAAGGTGCTGTGGGGTTTTTTTTAAACACTGATTTGTTCCCCTTTCCTTCACTGTGGAAGGAGAACTTGTGTTATTAAATTATATCTTCATTTCTGATAAAACATGTCAACATAATGGTATGTGCTCTAGTGCTTTGTGGTGAAGAGTGGAAGGGTTTCCTGTTGAATATTGTATATTCATACCATTACTTCACTGAGCCACATTTGTTTTTATTCTGAGTACATAAGCCACGGCTGTGAACTGCACTAACTATAAAACAAATTAGCAGCAGCATGGCCCTGTCACAGGGCGATGCCCTGAAGGGATAATTGATCATGCAACAATGACAAAGGAAACTTCAACCTCTTAACAGCATATTTAACACATATATTTAGATGTGTCACAACTGTGCCTACTTAAATGCTCCCAACTTTCCTTTATTAAAGTTCCTGAATCTGCCCAAGCATCATCTCTGCCATTTTAATTCCTGATTTCGCTCATGTTTCATTCAGAACCATCTCCATTTTCACATAGGTGTAGCTGAGAATAAGATTTGGCACAGCTAGGTTTGAGAGCACCTGGTCTCGGAGACCCAGAAATCTGTACCACAGCAACTGAAATAGCCACACCATTTTGGAAATAAAAGACCAAATCTTGGGCTGGTCAATGTATTTTCTCAGATGAAAAACTCCTTCAGCAGAAAATACATGTACATAAGTATATTTAAAACTGGTTTCCAGAGTACACAGAGCAGGGACAGCAGTACTCTGCCTGGAACCAGCAAACCTCATGGCAGCTGATTTTCATCGCTGAAGATGAAATCCACAGGTGAAGGACCTCAAGAGACCAGCACCTGCAGTGGCTACTTCTCATTGTATGAGCCAAAGGCTTTGGTTTCCTTTTAGTGCCAGAAAAATACATCTCCAGCTTAAAACCAGCAAAATAAATATCCAGGTGTGCCACACTTGCTCTAAAAGCAAGAGGAGTAGCACCAAGCCGGCCACTCAGCTCCTTCAGGTGATAATGAACACTCCAAGGGATAGGAAAAACTGTACAAGACATAACTTGCAGGAGGGAATCTCATACCTCAGGACTAACAGTCCGGTAGCCCCTTAGTTTTTAGATCTATTACTCTTCCTTTTAATGGCACCAAATCTTTAAACAAAGAGAAAGGATATGGTAAAAAGTGGCCACTGACCCAAGCATCAACCTCTGCTGCTGCCAGAGAGCAGCAGCACTACAGCAATTTATTTAGACAAGTTTTACTATGAAAGATAATTAAAGATTTAGAGGCTGGGATCGATACAACAGCAAACAGTATCTGTGTACAGCACTGCAGTTTGCCAAGACCAGCATTTGTGTTACTGCTGCAGATCCATCATACTGGGCTATTACAGTGTCTCAGGTTTGCTGTCTACATCAAAATAGGGATTTTGTGGGGTCATTTCTACTCACACACCATCAGGACACACACTGCTGCTGTGCAGCAGAAATTGAGCGCAGGCCCTGGAGCCAGGTAAATCTAGGCTGGGTTATGAAGCCTTGGGTGAGTTATTCAGCCTTTCAGTCTTTATGTTTTGCCAAGAGAGAAAAAGGATAGCACATGTATATGTTTCTTTTTAGGCAGAAAAAATTTATCTCGAGGCTTAAATAGTTAATACCCGTGGCACTCAAAAGATGTAGAAGATTATGCAAGTGCTAAATCTTAACAGTCTTTACTTCTCCTGGCATTTCAGTTTGATTGTCAGGCATTTGAGCACAACTTCAGGCAAAGCACTCATGTTCAACTCCTTTAACATCTGAGCTCAACACATCAGGCAGGTGAGCATTGCTTTCCCAACACCAGAATTCCATGGAATTGCACAACTTCCTTCAGCAGAATCCCCTCGTACTGGGTAGAGATGCACTCAGTAAGAAACACACAGACTCCACAAAATCCTGATTATTACTGACAGTGATTCAGCAGTAGAAACTTCCAGCCAATCAACCACAGATTTACCTTTTTTAATGTCCATACTCACAAACACGTCCAAGCACTTCAAGTTGGTGGCAATAAAACATAAAAACCACAGGTTAAAAAGCAAAAATGAGCAGAAATTTAAATGGAAGTGGCAACTCCTTATTTCTATCACAAACAGGCCATGCAGTGACACAAAGCCACCTTGGATTCATTCAACCAAATGTTGAACAAACAGATGAGGCCAAACACTGGAAATTATGGAATGAAAACTGCATTAACATCAGAGGAGCATTTCCTGTTGTGGTTTCTGCCCAAACATGATTTCCTGTCAATAGTGTGTGAAACAGCACAGTAAAATATTGTTCTATCAATAGCACTTTATCTTTTAAGTTAGGGGTACATTACTAGTCTAAAGATACAAATGGATAATTTCTCAGAAATAAAAGGAAGAATACTTCTTTCCAATTAATGAGCCAAATGTACACAAAGCTGTTGTGCAGCAAAGCTACGGAATTCTTAAAGGTGGAAAGCAAAGTTATGAGAAGCTTTATGTAAGAAACTGAGATCAAAAGAATGATACCTGCACCCGAGCATTTGATGATCCCAGTCCCAGGCAAAGTAGCACTACCTACAGTAAGATCTGTGAAACCTCAGAATCTTTTAAAGTGTCCCAGAATAGAGGCTTTAGACAGTCTGAAGTGAAGCTCTATTTTGGGATCCATTTCTACATCCTGCTTGAAACCCTGTAGCAGCCCTTGTCTCCAACTCGTCAAGAACACTCCAGTGGCCAACTCAAGTGTAAATGACACACAATTGAGGGACCATACAGATTTTTATGCTTTCAGTGTGGGTGGGTGGTGTTGCCAAATCTGGGCACACAGGTACTCTCTCAACTCCACTGATTTTCAAATTATTTGAAATCAAGACACAGGTGTTTTTGTATGACTTACTGCATATTTGACTTCTGAGTCTAATGACACAGATTTCCTTGCCCTAGAGCAGTGAAATACATTCAGGACTTCTGGCTGTAAAGCTTAAGGAAGTCAGAAGGCCAAAGCTCCTGCAGTAAATCTGGCCAGTCCTCTGGTGGAATGACAGCAACTTCTACTTTAGAAACAGTCCCAGAGGTAAAATAAAAAGTAAAGAACTTCAACTCCCTCCCAATACTGAAGCTTTAAGCACCACATTTTCCCTCTAATGAAGGGCAACCCTGCCTTGTTTGCACGTGCTGCATGATCCATAAACACTGTGCCCACCGAGCAGGCCAAGGAAACCCTGAAGTGTCAGGAGACACAGCGTGGTTTCTTTGATTTTATGGCTACGAGAGGCTTTGCAGAGCATTTTTATTCTCAGTGCTGAGGAAACACCCAGCTGAGTTCTGTGGCAGAACAACTCCCAAATGCTGGGGAAGAGGGGTGTGTGCTGCCAGCCCAGCTCGGTCAGGGGCTGGGAACAAAGTGCTCCACACCCTGCCACTGCCAGTAATTCCACAGGAGAGCGGGACCAGAACAGAAATCCTCCAATGCTCCCAAAGTCTCTGCTGCAATCTGTCTCCATGTATTTATCTCTGTACTTGCAGACATTCCTGCTGCAGAGGTTTTAGGGATTTGCTCCTGCAACGCAGCAAAATGCTGCTCCCTGCGATTCCCCTCATCTGGAGGAGAGCTCCTATTACCCAGTTAATAGCCAGTAGACACAACAGTTCCATCACCTTCAGTTACTGACTCTTTTTATCCACTTTGCCCTGTAATGAGGATCTCTGCTTGCTCACATTTACGCAGCAGCAGCATCAGCTCTCCCCTAATCCTGCCACACATAAAAATGGAAAGATAGATGCAGGAAAACATTAAAATGCCCTTATCACTTGGCTGCAGGGGTATAAACTTAAAATAGGAGATTGTTTTTCTGTTGGAAACAAACAAATAAATACGTTCACTTAATTTTCTTCTTAAATAATCCTTATGAGCATTGAAAGGAGCCTTTGATTATTACTGTAAAGATAAACACTGGAACATTCCATTCTATCTTACCCAGGTTAGATAGAAACAAATCCAATTCCTTCCTGTACATGTTTTTCCCAGGTGCATTAACACGCTCTTTACATTCAACAACCAACTTTTATTACAAGCTGAGTGTGTAGGGAACAGGGAGATAGGGAAAGAAAACAGAATGAACAGAATGCTAATGAGAAAGAAAAATACAGTCCCAACAGCCAATTCCTTTAATTAGACAGACGTCTACATTTTTAACTTCCAAGTTTTTAATCCTGTTGTTACTGAACTCAAAAGATGGAAAACAGAAACAATGCTCAAATAAACCCTGCAGGCTACCTGGCTTAAGGAAATGGGAAAATTAACCTCTTATCTCCTAAGATGAAAATATGGTACAAAAAAGGGAAAAATTAGTGTTTTATGAGAGTCAGATCCACGAGGCCAATAATAACAATACACAAGCCTCAGAATGAAGTCTTGAAAGCAGAGGTAACAAACAGGAGATAAGGAACAAGTGATGCAGGATGGGGAGATAAATGTCTTGTTTTCTCTCATATATTCTTCACCCAACAATTAAAAGATAAAATACATATTTGGTTATACTGCAGCCCTTAATCATATAAAACAATCAATCATATGTAACAATCATATGTAACAAGCCCTGCTAAATGAATAATAAATAAATAATAAAGAAAGAGAAAGACAGCCTCTTGCAGGTTTGAAGTACTTAAGCCTCATTTCTTGATAAGAATCTTCATGCAAAGGGCACAAACAAGTTCACAGAGTTTCCTTGTTTCAAGGTAGTAAAAGCACCTAGTTCAAGCGGTTAATATTCAACCCAAAAAAGAAGTCAAACAGGTACCCAGGGGTTGTAACTTCAAGCTAGAATTCAGAATTCCACTGCACAGACATGCAGGCTCACAGTTCCTCAATCCATACAAGCCTACACTTCAGCTCCACACGCTCTGCAAAGTCAGAGAGCCTGCAGGGAAAAAGGGAGCCATGGCACAGCTCGTGTCTAATTGAGTGCTTGTGTATGAGAATGAGCAGGAGAGAGGGCACACATCCCACAAAAACACACAGACACATCTCGGGAGAGGTGTCAGAGCTGCCTCTTGATTGATCCCTCTGTCAACTCAAGCACTGAAGTTCCTCCTTCAGTTCAATCAACAGCCCAGGTTTTTGATGTGGATACTTTAAATTCTGTTCCCCGGAGCCACAAATGAGCCAGTAGTGTCTACACGAGGGTAGGGTTTGTTATCGTGCCAGAATGGAGCTTGAAGACCTAACAATATTGCCCTACAGATAATTCCAGCCTGCTCAGTTTAGATGACTTCACCCAAAAGGTCACGAATGGAACGTGTTCCTTTTCCTCCCTCTTTCTTTGCTCTTCAATGCAGAGCAGCAGCGGAAAAGAATTATTTGAGAACACGAGTCACCTCTCAAGAGCAGAGGCAGCACCAACACCACTGCACTGTTTTCCCTCCCAAGGCAGCAGAGGGGCTGTCTCACTCTAAAGCATCTCCTCACTCCAACAGCATCGGAGACAGAAAGGGAAAAACTCTTCACCGAAATCCAACACTTTGGTAAGGAAATGTTTTTTCCCTACGTTCCTATTGACACTCAGAAGCTGCACCCCTGATGCCTCAAGGATTGATCAAAATACCATTTGTTGGTAATCTCTATAGCAAGAACACCATTAATATAAAGCATTTTCCTAGATAACACAATTCTCCTCTTCCCACAGAAAGCAGCTGGAGGTTTATTAGAGTTACTGAGGCCCCTGAAATGCTGCTCTTCCAGCCATCAGCCTTCCCTGCTGCACACACTTCCAGCCTGGGGCACAGCAGTGACTCTGCATGCACAGCGTGGGCTGTTCCACATCCCAGCCCTGGGACAGTCTGCCAGGGCACCCACTTCTGGGAGCCAACACCAGAATGGAAAGGATGATGTTAAGATGACCCGTGAAGATGGATGAGGAACCTCAAAACTCTGCATTTCCATGCTGTATTGCTTTAAACCATATATCACCCACTAAATGTAGATTTAAAGCATGTCCTTGGGACTTCTTTCAACCAGGAGCTTATTTTTAAAAAAGGAAGGTCAATAAAAATTTGCTGGAACACAACACATTCTTCACATAATTCCACAGTCTCGTTATTGTCTGCAACCATTTAACTTAGTACCAACAAATACAAAACTATGCTTGTTTCTTGTTCGACTGGAATTACCTGATGGGAAACTGGGGCAGTTTAAAAACCAGCAGCTGCTCCACTGCCCTGGGCTGCAGCCACACAACCACAGCCTGCAGAGCCAGGCAGCATCTGACCCTCAGGAGACAAACCCTGAGTAGCAGAATTAACGCCTTTTCTCTCACAAGTTGCATCTTACGCCCTTAAATCTTCACCCATCACCAAAATAAAATAAAATCAAGCAGGACCTTTACCTTTAAGACTGACCTCACAGCCACACTTCTCTCCTTTGCTGCCTTTGGCCACAAAACATCCTAAAAAGCCAGAAACTCTGGCTTCAATCCTGTCTCCAGCAGCCACCCCAAACCTTTTGAGCCTGGGGTTCCTGACCTCACCTGGCTGAGCAAGAGGCAGCACCTACAGCTGCTCTGGAGATAACAGCAGCTGATGGACTCAGCTCAGCTGAGCCCTTTCCCGCAGGGAGGGACCCCTTTGGGGCTTCCTCTAACCCGGCAGCTGATTCCCACAAAGATTTGGGGACCTTCTGTAGGTGCCCTCTCCTCAGTGGGGTTAATTTTCTCCCATAGATTCTGAAAGGTTTTGCAGGAAGAAACCAGAAGCAGATGTGGGCAAACAGAACAATCAATACCACACAAGCTTCAGGTCTTTTGGGAGGAATCTTTGTAAAGACCCCAACAATTTATCCATTTCTCTAATGAGTCCTGTGGATAATTATATTTTCATCACAAATTCCAGTGCTCCCAGCACCTTAGAGCAGAAAGATCCAGAACCAAAAGCCACGTTTACATGACTTTCTTTGTGCGTGGCTACGGGTTCAAACTTCTGATTCCAGGGTAGAAATTCTGTATACACATATAGAATATACCTCTATATATTCCACATTTATAGAAGCAATATACAGAAGTATAGAAAAAGACTGTAATATGCCACAGATTGTATTTATAGAATATATCTACAGTTACTCTATATTCTACAGGATATATTTATAGATATTCTGTCTAGAATAGGAAATCTGTAACTTATTCTCTATCTACAGGCAAGTTTCTGTTGGAAGGCCTGTGTTGCAGAGTCTAAGCCATTGTTAATTAAAAAAGACACCACTCAAATTACATTTTACTCCAGTCTTTCATTTGTGTCTTCACACTGCCTGCATTTCGTTCTTCAGCCAGTTGCTTCAAGAACTCCAGGGAGAAAAAGTAATGTGTTGCTGTGAGGATACGCCTGTGCTCCTATTTAAGCTCTAAAGTTGGCTTCCAACAGTCAAATAAATAGCAGGAAAGTGGAAGGTTAAAAACTTTGCTTTTCATCTCTGCCAAAACAGTAAAAGAAAAATGAGATTGCTGAATAGCTGACTGACTGCAGAAGCAACACAGCAGTGATCTGCCTATAAGCTGCAAAGGGCAAACCCAAGGCATCTGCTTAAATGCTTATGCCAACTGTGGGATAAAAAGTAAGGAAGCCACAATAAAGCATAATTATTACAGGAGCTATAATTATGGCATTATTCTTTGGTGTATTCAATGTTGTGCACATTAAACCTTGTACACTGTGAATATTTAATGATTATATGCTTACTCAGAGCCCTTTCATGTCCTTAAAATACAGGTATTTTTCATGTATTAAGAAAAAATTACACATAATTTTTTTTCCTAAGGGTCTGCTGTTGAAAGAGATGGACAACATTCTGTGAGTCTCCTGCAAATTTAAATCTCAAAGCTTTGGAACCTGTGTGTTTACAGCCACTGCACGCCAGTTTTCAGTAGTTTTTGGAACAATACTTCACCATCTTGACCTCAAGAAAACAAAATGTAACCTGCGAGTGGTCAACTGCAGCTGCTCTGTCTTGTCATCTGTAAGAAGTTCCCATCAAAAGTAGCAGCAGGTCTCTGAGGAGTCTGAAAAGCTTTGGGTACATGCAAACATTCTTCATAGTAATGAGCCAAAGATGTATTTCTGCACTCAGGAGCAGCAGGAAGGAAGATTCACCAAGTGCCAACAGAGCAGAAAGCACAGGAGTTTCTACTAAACTGCCTCTCCATAGACCATGCACCCAGGAACCATGAAAGGAATTCAGGTTCCAGTATGTACTGCAGTATAACAGGGCCAGACGTACAGTTTTCAGTATTTTATAAGGATGTAAGTGAAGAATTACCAGATTTTTCTGGCATGCATTGAGGCTTTAGTACAGTAAATATTGGCAATGGATTTATGGCATTTTGCACGTTCCACCCACACCTGAATGGAGAGCACAACTTGATGTGTCTGGGTTTCTATACTGGAAAAGAGTGACTTTTAAAACAGCTTATTGATTTTTTGGGGTGTCAGCATTCTGGGCTGTTGTAAGATTGCCAATGGCTTTGCTCAAAATTTGACTTTTCCAAAGAGCCACCTTTTAATCACTGCAAATGAAAGCAGAAGAAACAGCTTCCAGAAGTGCTGGTTGGCTCATCCTATCGGGATGGGAACCTTGCAAATCACCCAGCACTGAACTGCTGCTGCTAACTCTTGTCAAAGCACAATTTCCCTGTTTTCCATCCCTTTGCTGGTAACTTCTGGCAGAGCAGACCTTCTTACAACTCACAACGTGGTATTGAAAGCCCTGCTGAAATTAAGATGTGTGACATCTGCTGCTCCACTCAAATCTACCAACCACAGGGGGGATCCAGCAAAACTCATTTCTGATACATATAAATATATATTTGTTGTTAAATGACCTTTTTTTTTTTTTTTGTTAGTTTAGGAGATTACAATTAGTTCTTTTGGTTGCTTGTTACAGCATTTTTCCAGGAATGAGAGGTGAGCTGACTGACATTTAATTTCCATATTTCTTTTTTTCCCTTCCTAAAAACAGGCATGACATTTCTTGATGTTTTGCATCCCAGGCTCACATCCTGCATTCGCTCCCCAGGATAACTGCCAACCATTCCAAAATGGTTCCGTGGATTCTCCAGGTAACCCAGATAAAGATCACCTGTCCAATTGATTAAGAAATATTTAAGCTATGACACCAAGTGCGAGGGATGGTTATATATGTAATAAAGATGAAATATCGCTTGTTTTCAAAAGCACCGTGATGTTCTCATGTTTTTTATTATTACTTATTTCCAATTTATTACCTCAGCAACACCGCCTGCTCTATCATTCCAGCTAGCCAGGGAGCACTTCTGATCCCCAGGATATGGTTTGTGGCCTTGAAAGGATATTGAGTTAAAAAGAAAATTAATGTGAACTAAATTAAGGCCCTCAATGCATGCCTCACTTTTTAAAACTGAAGCTAAATCACGGAACCACAGGCTCCCAGGTTGGAAGGGGACCTCAAGGGCGATGATGTTTGATAATGCTTCCCCAGCCTCCATGGCAATCCAGCCCTGAGCATTTGCCACGTCCTCTGAGCTGCAGCTGCTCCCTGTTCTCCATCTGGAGGACTCCAGCCATCCAACACAAGTCCCAAGGTAAATCTCAGGCTCTGGGAGCTCCTGAGGAAGTAATTTAGATGCTTGCTAGAGCAGCTGATAAAAACAGGAGATTTCCTCATCCCATCGTTTGTAACACTCCGGAGCAGGACAGAGGGAATGGAGGAGAGGAGAACCAGGGAGAGGTTTCTGCATGTCCTGGGAGACCCAGCAGATCAGAACACACCAAGGCCCATGGCTGGAAGCCAGACTTTATCTTTCCTTGCTCTACAAAATGAGGAGTGGAGAGACAGAGGTGAAGGTGGAGACATATGAAGAGAACTTTTGCTTGTTCTCAGTGGTTATGGTACAACACACCAGGATCCATGTAGGAATGTGCTCCTTATAGGAATGTGCTCCATATAGGAATGTGCCTGGGGTCTCTTGACCATCAATTTCTTGCTCTCAACCTACAAAAAGCCAGCTGATGTCCTCCTTTAGAGTCATGCAAACCATTAAAACCACGACAAATGTAGTTCTGGGCAGAAAAGAACAGCAGCAGAGAAGCAACGCAGCCCCCCAGAAGAGCTGGCTGTGTCACACACTGAATATGGATGCAAATTCCACACTCAGGTCACCCTTCAGTGGACTTAACTACTCAAAGTAACTAAATTCATATAAAGAAGCCATTTACACAAGCCTCGTTGTTCGTAATATTTCTTCAAGCAAGTTCCAAGTGCTCTGGGGCCAGGAATGGGAATTCTTTTGTGTTAAGAAAAGGATGTTGAACACAATCTTATTTGCAAAGTCTCTCCACTTCCCACTCAGCTCTGGTGTCTGGAGTCACAGAAGTGGCATTTTTGTTTTGTTTTTGCAAAGCAATGAATGTTTTAACATTTTCCATCAGTAGTATTTGTAGTATCCAAGGTTGGCCTGCTCCATGACCTTCTACCACTTGATATTTAAAGGCTTGTAGATAATTGTGGAATATTTTGCATATTGCTTGGTGCTTGGTATGTACCGTTCATAAATATGTATTACCTGGCACAGTGTGTGTACCAGTCATAAAAGTTGAATGGGTTTAAGAATTACCTTAAGAAGAACAAAAATTTTACTGGATATTTGTACATTTATGAGCACATACTCCCTACCCTTGTAAATACATTCGCAAAGGAAAAAGGAAATAGAATGGAAAGGGATTTTTCTAATCACACCTTTGACAAAATAATGGCATCATTATCTTTCCTACATTGGGTAACTGTAGAATATTTCACTTTCAATGATTTATCTTCACTGTTTGTTTCTGTAAAATCTTCCTCGTACCTGAGCAAATTGCAAAATGTAATTTCAGAACTCTAACAAATCTGCTAATTCGAGGAGGTAGTGCTCTAAAAATATCTCTGTTATCAGGGGCTTCCAGGAAGTAGATGTAAAAAGGGAGAACTAATTCTTAGATTATGCAGTGTACCGATATGAAATCCATTTGATTAAAAATACAGAAAAGCAAATTTTTTTCAACCAAGCCATAGATTTGATTTGTCTCCTTCCCCTCTCAATTTTTAAACATCTCCAACTTGTTGCTTCATCCCAGCCTCTTTTATGCCTCCAATAGAAAAGATCTGTGGTCACCTCAAATACCCCATTTGTCACTCTGCAGCACCAGCACCACTGAGAACTTCAAAGCATCAGGACAGACCAAATGGGGATCCTTGTTTTTTGAAAGGACTGGCTCCACGAGATAAGAAAATCTTCATTAGGTGCTCTCTTTGTGGAAATGATGAATCAATTAAGGAATTCCAACCCCATGCAGCGAGGGGCTGAAAGTGAATGTACCCCTGAGATAATTCAGTTTAAAACGTGTAAAACTTCCAGTGCTTTAGGTACTGCTGACATTGGAGCTGGGTCAGTGAGAGCTCTGGGTTTCCTGCCCTCATGGCAGTTTGGTTTTACTGAACAGCACTGGGCCATGGCCATAACAGAGGCTGCTCCCTTTGTCCTTCTGGAGCTCTCCAAATGAAGGATTTGCTCGAGTATTGGGGTTTTTTTAACTTCAATGAAATAGTTCACAGATTAGAAAAATTCAGATGATGGATGGTAAACACTGCATTCCACAAAAGCATCTTGTGTGATAAGACCATCCTTAGTCTTCGTAAGTGGAAGGATTCCAATTCCCTTTCTGGTGTTTGCAATTGAGCTGCTGAGAAGATACTGCTCAAAGATCCTTACCGTGGGAAATAAATTTGAACAGTTCATTTTCTGAAAGGCCTTGAATAAGTAGCTTTCTTATGCATTCATTCTTTAAAATTACTCACTTTAATACAGTCAGTGCCACTGTTTTATTGTTCCCCTTTAAAATTTATTTTTAGCACCAACATCCAAACAAAGCATTACGACTAGAAACCCCCACGGGCTGGTTTCAGTTGCAACTAAAAAAATGCAGTGTTAGCAGGGGCAAATGGGGAGATATTTTAAGTCACACACATAAATTAGGCAGAGGGAAAACAGGTTGCATTAGATAAGTTTAAATTTAGATCTGGTACTGCAGTTCTCGGTAGCGTTTTGCAGTACATCCTAGCCTGAATAAATACAAAAGTAGGGTGGAGTTATTAGAAATCTCCAGGCAAATTAGCATCCACATATCAGCTCCATCCACAGCTGATAATGTGCAATACTGCCCAAGTTGTTCTACTTCACGGAAGCAAAGCCCCATCTAGACAAAATTACACTTCTGCAAATTTTTCCTCAAAAAAGCCCCCTACAACTGCTGACTAAAAATCCTGATTTCAGTTAAAGTCAAAGCACTCTTGCATGTCTCCTGAAACAATTCCTTCACCAATGCATTGGGAATTTTATATGGCAAAGGAATGAATCTATAAAATATTACAGGGAAACCTCACCTAAGTGTGATACAAAAATTATTGAAAACTTATTTGGGAACAATAATAGAGGGGGGGGAAGTCTTTTTTTTTTTTTTTTTTCCTCTTAAGGAAAAGTGTTTGCTTCCTGAATTATGAATCTGAATTTAGCATCTGACAAAGTCACAATTACTCTCAAAATCACAGTGAGTCACATTTTGGGCTTTTTTTGCCACCTTTTATGCATGTAAGCTGACAGCAATATGGATATGTATGCAGTCTATATATGATTGTATAAATTAATCCCTTGACAAAAAAAGAAATAAAAATGGAGTACTGGAATGGAGAATTAATTATTAACTATTGAAACAGAACTTTAAAACCAAGACACTACAAATTAGAAATCCTGTGGAAGGTGGCCTAGAAAGGAAAACTCCCAAATCTGTGAGGACAGAGGCAAAGCCCACCCAAAGCCACATGCAGCCACTGAGATGCAGTTATTAAAGGTGCTGAGAGGAATTCAGTTTCCAGGTTGGAAGCAGAAGTATCAGGCATGAGAGGGGATTTCTGCAGAGACTCGAGTAACTGCTCTGGCTCACACATATTGATCAGAGCATGCAGATGAAAGGCAAACACAGAGCTGGGCTTACAGACAAGCCAAAATATTATTGCTGTCACAAAATCAAGACATGTCCTTTCCCCCCTTTTTAACTGGGCACCTCAGGAAGTGTGCAGTGTACAGCTCCTCCCAATTTCACCAATAATTGCGAGTAAATTCCCTCTTCAGTTTAAATGCAGGATTAAGCTGGTTGCTGAATCAGCTCACTCTGCCTCTAGAACTGCTCAGACTGCTACAAATTTAGGAACTACTTCTTAGAGATGCAGAGTTAGTCAGAATAAATCCTGTATCACAGTCCCCTCAGTTGCTAGGCCTTTTAGCTTTTGCTTTTAAGGGGACACAAGCAATGAATTGCAATAAGTCAAGCTTCCCGTGCCCTTCTAACATTTATTTTCTTTCTATTACAGTTGTTTGGAAAGCAACTGTGGCACAGCAATCTTGCCAGGAAGCCCCAAAAGCCTGTCTGGATTGTGAAAAGCAGATATTGCTGCTTGACTCCAGAGTTAACTGTCCGACTCACTTTATCCTGGGAATACAGATAATAATGTAATAGTGTATTATAGTGTATAGAGCATGTGATATTTTATATATATATATATATATTTATATATAGGATTTATATGGTGTATTTACTCTAGAGGGCAGGGCTGGGAAATTAGGGATAGAGGCATCATTTCCTCCGTGTCCCACCCTGTTCCATGTGGAAAGAATTGAACATGTTCTGGCTTTCCTGGCATCTATAATATAACACCTATATATAATTACTGAAGTATCAGGAACTTTCTGGTTACTGCAGACAATTAATGCCCAAATACACAATGTATCTGCCACAAACAGCCTCCCTCAGCAGATTCAGGGCTGGGGCCATTTCATTAATCAGTGTTTGCCCGAGGCACAGCACATGAACTTCCCTAAATTGCTGCCAGGGTTCCTCGATCCTCCTTTGGCTGCAGAATGAGAATTTCTCCACAGCCACTGCCCCGCTCAGCACAGCCGTTCCCTCCCTGGGAGATGGGCAGGACACACAGCCCTGGCAGCTGCTCTTAGGGATGCAAATTAAATCTCCCAAGTCCAGGTGCAAGAAGACATCGTGGCTTGTTAGAGACAATAAGTGCTGAAGGAGATATGGCAAAGGAGTGCAAACCTGCTTGGAAACTGTCATTCCTTTAAGGCAGCATTTGACAAGAATTCTGAAATGCTGTCAGGTAATTACAGATGCTACAATTCCTGACTTTAAACGAAGTCAAGGCCATTTAACGCTTCGCACAATCAGAACATGAAACAAATATGATCAGAAAGGATTGTATCACACACGAGAAAAAAGGGGTTATGTTCTGCATCCCGACTGCAGCTCTATTAAAATCAAAACCCTTGTCCAGCCTAGGAAGGAACATTCAAAGGTTTCAGACCTTTTGGTTTCAAAGTGTCTGCTTATCAAAGGTACAGTTCTGTGCACTGTGAATGAACAAATCAGCTGCATAAACTTCAGACGTTTCAAGCACATCTTAGACTCAGAGATGATACCCTTATTTTTAATTTTAATTCAAAAAACCATTGATTTTTCTTCTTAAACACATCCCCACACTCTACAGACCCAGAATACTCAGACACAAAACAGCAGTGGCTGAAGTTTCTCAGCACTCACATCCAGATCCTGGGGAACCTCAACTGGGGAATCTCTGCTCTCTGTTAAGATCACCTCTAAAAGTTCCATATCATAATCTTCAATAAGTTATATGGCCATTTAATCAAAATTCCATTTCAGAAACAAGACCAGCTTCTCAAGGTCTAAGTTCTTTAAAATATAAAAGGTGATGTTTAAATAAGAAATCCAGTACTAGTGGAAGGCTGTGATGCCTTGAGGAAGAGTATCAGAAGTCCTAATGGTCACTGCACAATTTCCAAGTCCAACTAGAAAAACAAATCCACAAGTAATTAGGTTAAAAAAAAAACCCCAACAAACTCCAAATGACAACAAACAAACAAACATAAAAGAGGGAAGAACTTCTAGATGTTTAAGGCAAAACAACTTTTTCTCTGCATATCAGACCAATGTGAGATGACTTTTGACACCAGCTCTGTCTACTTAAAAAGCCCCTTTTGTACCTGACCTGCAAAACAGCTCTCACTGATGAGTTATGCCATTGGAACGTGGGATTTTGATGTGAGATAAAAAGTCCTCCAACTTGAGAACATGTTTGGGAAAATAGCATGAGCAGCATTGAAAAGCAGCTCACTTTGAAAGCTACTACAGTAAGGCAGCTTCATATGGAAAAAAATGTGCTTTTGTTTATTTTTACACATCACCTCCCACAAGTGTTAAGACTGTTCACCTTCTGGCACAGACTAAAAGCTCCTGCTTAGTTCACAGACATCAAAGCCTTACTGGATTCCACCACATGGCTTAGCTGTTGCACAGAATTGTTTTATAACAGTGGAGGAATGCTACTAAGAAGTGACCATGGTTTATGAATCTGAGAGATCTACTGAGGTGTTTTCAAATTTCCTAGTACTGTATAATATAATTCTAGAATATAAATAACAAAAACAGCTTCTACAGGTTAGCCTGAATTAAAACCTTTCAATACACTGGGTTGGTGTTTTCAATCACTGCACACCACCTTTGATACCTATGGAAGGAGTTGATTTTATCCCCACCTTTTGCCCCTCGGGATCATTTGTGACCCCGGAGACAACAGGACAGGTTTGGCTCCAGCACTCACCCACACCAGAGTAGGGATTTACCCCAGGTTCTTTTTACACAGCTCCAGCCTAAGATGGACAACTAGGCAACCTCAACATCTGCACTTTTTCTGTTCAAAATCTGTTTCACCGACGGGTGTCGAGCTGCTCTGCAAGACAGATTGGATGTTTACTTCCTAAAAGTGAATGTACAGGGTAAGTTCAGGCAGAAGGACAGAAGAGAAAGGGAGGAGGGAAAGAACATCAATAATTTAGTGTTGTCTTTGTTAATTTAATAACTCACTGAGGTATTCTATTAAAGTGTCATGTACTAAAAGCACCTCTTCAAAAGGGATGCCAAATTCTCTTCAGTGTCAAGGAAGTTTAAGCCTCCAAAACAAACAGATACCTTCATCTAAGAGCATTTAGCTACTTTGTATTCCTGCCTGCTAATGTCTCATGTGAATTGTTTTTAGTGGTAAGATTTTGTCTATAATGTGCAAGCATTGCAGCACTTTGAAGTAATGAAACCCAATGGACCCTTCATCCTTACTCTGTTTATGTTCTATAATTATAAACTCATTATTTTTATATAAAATGCTATTCTAATCTAAAAAAGGATGCTACAAGATACAGCAAATCAATCTGTCAACCCTGCAAACCAAACATAAATCTGTCAACCCCACGCTGATGACAATTGTTGTTTGGAATGGAAAAGAGATATGTCTTATGATCATAAATAGCAAAACTCAAGAATTAAACTGAACGTTAAGCTGAGCTGTTTTCCTGCCTCTTTTCCATCCTGGCTACCAATAAAGACTCTGACACCTGAGCTCTGCTTGCTTCCACCTGTGCAGCATCACTGTCTGCACTGTGCATGATCTCAGCACAACCACTGAGCCACTGTCCTGCCACCCCTGGTCATTCTTCACATCCCAGTCCTGAGCATGGAACTCATATTTTAAAAGCCCTGACTACTGCCCTCCCTTATAATGGCATTAATATCCATCTTTGAAACCCCATTACTGTGCATCTACTCAAAATATTTTTTCAAAAGTGAATCATTTTCACTCGTATTTCCAATGCTCCTTAGAGTCACGTCCTGTGGCACTTTGGCTAAATCAGTCAACAAAACCCTAAGGATTGTGTTTGGTCTCTTCGTTCTCTCCTCATCACAGTCACTATCAGAGGAACAGCTTAACATCACTGGGGTTTCTTATCAACTGTGCCAGAAGAATGCCTGAGTCACCACCACAGCCATTCTTGTGGCAGTCAAACATCAGGAAAAGAATCTCTGTGTGCTCTAGGTTTGTACTGCATTAAAAAAAGAAGAGGTAAAGAGCAGAATAAGCCCCCATGGCAGCACAACTGTCAGAGGTACAAGACCTACCAGCACAGGAAAATCTATTTTCAAAGCAGCTGCAATCCCACATGAGAAATCCTTACTCATTCATGCAAGAAAACATTTTTGTTGTAAACTTTCAGGAAACTGAGAGCTGCTTGTGAGGAAGGAATGGTTTGTCTAGGAACAAATTACATGTGCAAGATGACAACACAGAAGTATGGAGCTGGAAGGGACACGTGCGGCATTGCCGTAATCAACACGGATTGCTAATTTTTTTTTGACACTAAGTTTTGTGAGACAAGCCTGTATGCTGCTCTAAGTATATTGTGCTTACTCCCTTGAGCCAAGATCATATTTTATCCAGCAATGTAATTTTTCTGTTTAAACCTGCTGTCAAAGCACACTGAGAGACAAGTCTCAATAAGGAAAAGGATGCAGTCGACCAGTAAATTATTCCTCTATATTACTACTCTTTTTTATCTTAAAGCTTCTCTCTTGCAAGAACTTTAAGCAGTTTATTTTTACGATGTTTTATTTGTTCTGCAGAGTGCTGCTGCCGAGCGGTGTCTCCACTTCAGTTAATGCAGAGTAATCCTGTTATACAACACAAGCCTGTATTCTCCAGAGTTTCAAAGTAGCAGCTTTTCTGTTCAGACTCCAGAAGATAGGATGTTTTCTCTGCTGCTCTTCACGCTTCCAGCTGCTCTGACAATGATGGTATTTACAGCTGGGGGAAAATGGTTAATAAAATTACAAGTATCTGCTAGAGGAGGATTCAGGCAGTGACGTGCCGTCAGCTTGGGCTCCCTCTGATATGTTAGAGCCATCCTGAAGTAAGTCCTGGCTGAAGGCAAACTGCACATTTCCAGTCCCACCTGGCTTCCATGTCCAATCTTTATACTGCACATCTAATTCTGGTTTTAGCATGTGACTTGAGCACAGGAAAGGACACGTGATCAGAAAGAACTGCCTCACCTCTCACAGCTTAATCAATCACATCTCCATTTTCACACCGTGTCCCCAGGTACCTTTGACAACACCAGAGGTGAAAGCTGCACTTCCTGCAAACACACAGCAGCACTGCAATGGTAAGATCAGTGTTCTGCTGCCTGTGCTGTGCAGAACTGTGCTCTGAGGACTGTGAAGGAATGTGAGTGGGACATCCAACAAAAAATCCTTTGGAGTTTTTAACCCCAGACAAAGAGAACTCATGCTGTGCTAAGGGCACAGGATGTGCACAGATGGCATTGCCTGCTAACAGCTCTGTTTTAAACTGGTCCATCCAGCTGGGGGTCCAAGATTTGGAAGAAATATTAAAGCTATGGGGATGCAAGATAAAGCATTGCCTGCCTAAGGCAAAGCCAGCAGGTAGGAGAGACCTCAGGCACAGAAAAAGATCCCCAGTCTTTCCCAGATATTTGTTTCTCAGTCATAAATATCATTTGTCAACAACTGTCCTGTTCTCACTGTCCCATTGACAGCAAGAGGGTCCAGTTTATATTCCAGCCATTTTTAAGGTCTGTTTATGTTTTCTGTGTTCTCAGCACAGCTTAGCACTCCAGAAGATTTCTGAACAAGCCCAGTCAGTCTCTGGACAATGCTTACTTCAGTGGTTTCAAATCTTAAAAAAGTGTAACTCAAATTGACTTTGCAGCTGACACTGTGGTACCTTCCAAAGGGTCTTTTCTCTGAGCTTGTTTCTGCCTGTAATCAGCATCCTGGCAGAAATCTTATCACTGTCAATCAGGATGGAAACATTAACTGGAGAAAAACACATCTATTTAGGAATCCTCAGTTTCATCAACTCTCTAGAGTTTAATTATGAATAATTTTAACATACAGGCAGAGATTTAGGAACTGTGTGAGTAATACACACAGATAAGAAAAGAAAAGACAGAATCAGTAGTTGAATAAATGACAAGGGTCAGATGAACATTTTCAGGGTAAAAGAAATATTTACTAAGTCTTACTCTTCAGTGATCACTTCTGAATAAATTCATACTATCACTAAAAGTAGCATAATTTATTTAGAATAAATGGGTGGAGAGGTAAGTGTCATAAACCAGCTTTTAACTGACAGCTCACCAGAACACACTACTGACGATGATAATGTATTTTGGAAAAGGCTTCAGAAAGGAAAAAATAATTTAAAGGTTGAATAAATATTTGTAGATATGATGCTACACCCCTCAAGAGTCCTGTTTACATCTTGAGGCATATTTTCTCAGCAGAGAAAAGCATATTAAATAAATATATCCCTGTTTTTTCTATTATGCACAATATAATTTTACAGGAGGGGAATGCAGGAGCCACTGGCCACCATTCCCCACTCCTGTCCTGCACAGAGATTCCAAACTGGATTAGAATGTTGGAAGGAAGGCCTGAGTTAACAAAGCACACTGACAGAACTGAGCTGGTATTTCACTGGAGTGAAGGCCATTGATGCACGTGGAAGGAACCTGGGACAGTGGGAGGTGTCCCTGCACGTGGCAGGGCTGGGAACTGGATGAGCTTTAAGGTCTTTTCCAACCCAATTCCATGGTTCTGTGTTCCCAGCCCAGTGTATTGGCTGAGTGAAGGATTTATGAGAACAAGAGAATAGAAAAATACAGTGAATGCATTTCTAAGATTGCAGCATTATTCACTAAAAACCCAGCAACATAAACCAGATGTGAAATGACATACTAGGTTTTCAAGAAAAGCTCCAGCAGAAAGTTTAAAGTCTGGCTTCTCTCTCCTGAGAACACAGAATCATCTTCAGATCCTCTTCAAAGTCCCACTTCTGATGCAACACCTCTTTCCATCCAACACCTTGCCTTTCAGGGCACAAGCCAAGGGAAAGGTGTCTGCCTTTGACTTCTTTGTTGTCTGCATTTGCCTGGGCACCATTTACCAACACAAATAAAATCTCTGTGAAACACCACTCTGCTCTCTGCACTGCCCAGGCTCATTCTAGCTCTTCACAAAATTAAAAGACTGACATTAAAAAATCTCAAATTGACCTTAAAAAGATTTTTACTGGGTCAAAAAACCCAAAAGATAGACAAATATTTTCTTCCCAATGATTTCCGATGATGCCAAAAAGAAGCAACATCTACAGCATGGGCAACTTTCAATATTCAGTGTTCAGATTTAAAGATCTGATTACTTTTTTCTGGGCTATTTTTGTGCAAAAGAGAACCAGATGAAAGCATACTTAACAAACTCCTGGGTCAGAGATTTCTAGTCCTTTCTCACTCTGAATTAGGTGAGGCTCACAGAAAGAACTGATTCTGAAAAAGCTTTCATCAGCTGCACTGGGAAAAGACGTTTGAATATCAAAAAAGCATTTTTCTCCATCCCCACAGCACCAGCTAACGCTCTAATCTTAAATCTTTAAACTAAAACATCCAAGGAAGGGGAGGACATGCAGTTTGCAGGTAATGATATTTGGAGTGTACGTCTGAGATGGAGCAGATTAGTGAAGCATGAACCCACCAAGCATTCAGACTGAGACGGGGGAACAGTTAGTTTGCATATTTTATATTACCAATATCCATGAAATACCGAGGAGGTAACGCTGTTCTCACAAGTGCTGACAGGGTTTTCTGTACAGGGAAAGTTCTCCTCTCTTGTTTGTGCAGTGCAAGGTGCTGGTGTTCAAGTACAGAACACGTCACCTCTGGCACTGAGAAAAGTGATGGGATCACATCTGTGACGAAACTCCAACCTTCTTATCCTCATCACAAGCCTAAAAGGTGCCAAACACCCACAAGCCCTCTCAAAGTCATGTCTTTAAACTGTGCATGTGGATTGTTTGAGAATTGTAGTTTCAGTCCATTAATTGTCAACTGATGTGTTTGTTCTTCGGCCTACAGAAAATTAGTAATGGAGATTTACTCCAAGGTTTTCCACTTCAGATTTCTCATTTGATTATTATGATTCTATAAATAAATACTGAAAAAAAAATACTGTTATGCCAGAAAATGCTATAAAAAAGACCAAAAAAAAGTCTTTCTCCCAATCTTAGAGATAATCAAGTTTTATATGTCTATAAATGGAATTACATCATAAAATGAGAGAATTCATTTGTAAGTGTAAAAGCTAAAAGCCAAAAACTGTTCTAACGGTCCCATATCTAGCAAAAAAGTGGTCAGAAAACTTGTAAAACTCTGCAGCTAACCTATCTCTATTTGACAATAATTTCATAGTTTTAATTAAGCCAAGATGCCCATCAGTGTGTCAGACTTGGTTCAATATTACCAGAGACTACCTTGCATCTATTTGAATGAACCAAATTCAGTCATCTGCCATTTGATCAATACTGTCAGGAGACTGACCCAGTTCTAGCTCAGTGGAAACAGTGGATTCCTCTAAACAAACTATTTTCCTTTTCTTTTTTTTTTTTGAGTAACCATGGAAAAACTAGTCAAGCATCTGTATGTGGAATTTCTTTTTGTTCTAGCCCATAAATTCAATTATAATTCTAAAGACTGTTTTATTAATAACATTCAGCTTCTTTAGCCAGGCTTCCAAAACAAATTAAATTAATTCTTTTTACCATAAGACTTCTACATTGTCTCCTCTATTGGAAGAAATGTTATGCAGATCCATAAAGCTGCTGGATCCTAAGCTGCTCTCAGAGCTCCCAACACTGCGAAGAATTGTGTTCCTGCAGCTCCACTGAGTCCAGGAAAGACAGAAGAGCTTGCAAACTCATCTGCAAAATCCCTTCTCTTTGCTTATCCCTGAAACTGCTCAGCGTTTCCCAGCTCCAAATAGCAGACAAACATAATCCAGTCCCTCTAGGAGAAAAGTAAATCTTTACAATTTGCTCAGTTTAAGGAGTCTTTGATATCAATGAGCATAATACTGAGATTTACCACATCATCAAGTTCCAAAGCAACAATTCCATTTCCAGCCATTTATTCCTTCTAGAAGTTCTAGTATAGCAAATTCTACATAATCTTTTTAGACTGGAATTTCAACTGTTTTAAAGTTTGAAGAGCTTTAAAACTAATTACCATTATATCTGTGTGGCAAATGGATTTTTAAAGCTTAATTTAGTCACAGATGGGGAGATACAAAAAAATGGTTGCAAGAAAACACATTTGTGGTCACAGGAATCTCTACCAATGGATGGAAAATGACAAAATTGAGACATTTTTTTCCCATTATTATATTTACTTTAGACTTTGAGGAACTGACAGAACCACTGACATTCCTTCATATGTGCAGTCACTGGATCATTTTGTTCCAAACTCTTTTCAGTTCCTGATTGTCTCAATGCTGGAATATTTCAGCTGTTTCTGTTCACCTTCCTGACCCTTCTGGGCTGCCAATGTCTAATTTTTGATTGCTCTAATTTCTGTTTGTCCAACACTTAAATTTTTGTCCCTGTTTGATGAAAGACAACTTTAGTTCAGGCTGTACAGAGAACAGAGGAAAAAAGAAAATTCATTAAAGTAGGGCTAAGAGTCAAAGCCTGGGTAGCAGGTGAAAAGGGCATAATCAGCTCCATAAGCAGGGAACTAAGAGAGCCTTAGCTCAGCTCAGCTCCAGGCTGAGCTCCCAGGGGGACACTCAAATGTCTGCAAAGGGCTGGAGCTTTTCTCACATTGAAAGCATTACTTGGCTCTCCCTTCCATCCAGCTTCACATTATCATCAAAACTTTTTACGATTCAAGACATCTCTCCCTCTTGTGAACTTCTGCTGAAATCAGCCACGAGCTTCCAGAGGGACTCTGAAGGTCAGGGGTGGGCAGAGTCAGAGACAGGAAGGTGTGGGACAGGGTGGAACCTAAGGGAGGTGACAGACAACAAGAGAGGAAGTGGGAAGTTGAGGGCTTTTCAAATTATTATTTCATCTCAATGTTCTTTGATTGTAAAATCATTAATTCTTGCAGTTTGGAAAATGAATCCATCTACTTAAGTTTCCAGGTTCAAGTTGTGGAGATAAAAGAGTTTCTCCTTATTTACCTTTTTGAGTCAGAGACACATTAAAGGGGAGTGAAGTAGAGAGACAAGGGAGCTTATTATCACTCTTTTACCCTTCTGCTCAATACATGTTTCCATTCTATGCTTAATTTGCAATTCAGTACGCTGCTTACTACCACTTGTACTGATCTTTTCAATTATTTAAAAAATCCTAATCAGATAGATTATAATGTCTGGGTGGAATGTGGTGCCTTTCAGTGCTGCTTTATTCCCTACATATCCATAGCTGTAAGTTCAGGTTAAAACCTTTTCTGGTGTTATGTGCTGGAGAAGCCCAGCATTAACTCATTTCTCACAGTTTATCAAGCTGTCAACATGTGGACGTGATTTTGGTCATTCACAGCCTTGACTGAGCATCAGTGAATGACAAGAAGTGAGACATCCTCTAAACCTGTGCTTCTCAAGCCAGTGAGCCTTCAAACATCTTTCATGGCCCCTCCAGTCTCCCTAACTAAATTCCATTAAGGTAACACTGCTGCTGCCTGATTAATTCATTTTCCTATCATTTCCCACTGTAGTGTACCACTCTTGCTTTATTCTACCATCTGAATATTTCAATTTTACATATTTTGCTTCCCTACTGAGTTGCTTCTATAATTTCCTGATCTCTTTTGCTGTACATTGCTTTCATGTTTCCTCCTGCTTCTCCAGATCTCAGTCTTTTGCATCATTTCAGTCCCCTCTGCACTTGTTCCACTTTTATACCGTGGGATACTCCCCTTGCTCCCCTGCATCTCTTCATTCCAGGAGATCGTGGACTGACCTCGGGCACAAGCAGCAAAACCAGCAGGAGAAAAGTCAGTGTTCAAGGTAACACAGACACTGAGAGGCTCTGTGACCTGGGGGAGAGGCACTCTCTAAAAAACCAACAGTTCAATCACTTTGTCATCACACACAGCAGCCCTCCCAGGGCTGATGATAACTCACATGGTTGGACAGGTTCAGAAGAGAGCAGGCTCTGTTCACCTCAGAGACATCAGCCCCTGCACACCTGGCCCTGGCCAGAGCTGGGAGCCGTTCGAGGCAGTAAAATCACAGACCCCACAAAAACTGGCCACAAACAAACAGCAGGCACAGCAGCCCATCCCTGAAGAGGAAACTGGTGACGGCTCCCTGCGCTGCCATTCGTTTTCAAAGTCACAAAAACCCTTTTGAACCTCTTGTATTCCCCTGACTAATGCCATCATTATTTCAACACTGGCTGTTCAGAGTGAAACAGGTGCTATCTTGTCAAACGAGCCTCTCAGCTTTCATCATCCCGGAGTTCTTCATTGTGTATTGTTAAGCTGACAAGGTTTTGGGTTGCCTGGATACCAGGTCATGCTGATATAACTGCTAGTGATCTCTGCATAACCAAACTTTGTTGGTGAGAAGCAGGCGACAGGAGGAATGGTGTGGAAAGGAATTGTTTTATTCCCATGTCATCCTCCCAGCAAAAAGAAGTTCCATGAGTTTATCTCAGAGGAGAGAGGGCTGGTGGAATGCTTCCAGCACCTGATTAAAATGATTCACTCCATAATAAGCCAGCATTTCTAGTCTCATTTCTAAAAGCTTTTCTTCCTCACTACTTACAACAGTCTCCTAGATTCCTAAATAGAAGGGAGAGATTAATCTGTGCTAAATTACTTGATGCGGGTATAAAATTATTCTGGCAGAAAAGTAGAACAAAGTTTGCCCAAGGAAGCAAAGAATGGAGCATCCACCCCCCTCCTCCAGTTCAGAATGCAGGGATGAAAATACCCCAGGAGCTGTAGCACCATCCAAGTCATGGAAATATTTAAAACTCAGTTGAATCAGATTTTTGTTCTGGATTTTCTTTCGCTCAGGACACATGGCTCTCAGAAATAAATGCTTTTCAGCCTAACATGCTTGCCTAAACTTTCCCAAGAAATTTTTCTGTAAACATGATGCTTGCAGAAAGGTTGTTATAGGAGAGGGTTTGTTTTATGTCAACTAGTTTGTGGTTTTCATAGCAGTGAAATTTTATTTACAAGGCATCATTTTGCACTGAGATGCTGGAGGCTCATCTTGTTCTTGTCCTGGGACCAGAAGTTTTTCCACAGTACTGCACAGTCAAATCTATGACTGAATTCCTTAAAACAACTGAGTTTTATAAAATATTTCAGACTTTGAAGACACAAGTTGTAAAACTCTGAACTTCTGAAGCCATAAACACAGCAGGAAATCCATCTTCATCAATGGCACTCGTTGTCCTGTAGCCAAATATAAAGGATTTGCCTAAATAACACACTTTGGCAGCTTACTCAGGCATATCAATTGAAATATTGAAGTTGATTGAAATGATCCTCGAGCCTTTAATGTTTTAAGCTAATGTTATATGAAAGCCATCATCTATCACATGCTAGTTTGGAACCAGGCAGGCTTAGCCAAGTAACAAGTTTTCCTTGGATGATGTTCTGATGATTTTGGGCAGGCAAGGTTTAAAGAAGTCATGAAAACCACTTTTTCTTAAATGGAGAAAAAGATGTCCAGCCATGCACATAGTTCATCTAGTCTGCTAATTAATAGGAATCTTCTCAGCACCTTCAAGACAGTAATTACTAAACACAGCAATTAAAAATTATGAAGAAATGCTCTTGATCGCAACTGGTGATAAAAAAGAGATGCTAAATGGGTTGTTTCAAGTTCCAACCAAGCAAACAAAACTTCATTCAGGCCCTGGGTATCGTAAGAAAAATAAAATTAAAACAGATACAAGGAACAGGCCTGTAGGACAGGGGAGGGAGGAAGTGAAGCGACAGAAAAGAAGAAAGAGAGCTGATGTGTAGTGAAAAGGACAGAAACTGAAACTGAAATGAAACAACAAATTAGATCAGAAAGATGTCATTTAACATGAATTAATATAAAGAAATCACAAGGAAGTTGGTGGGTTATTTTATAAATCTCAAACTATATTGAATCGATTGCTTGTTTAAAAGGCAACAACTTTATTCTTACAGCTCCAACAACAACTTGCATTGCTGTCATTGAGAAAGAGAAGCCAAAACAGAGACATTTGAGTCAGAGTTCATGTGTGAGAGTATCCCAAATCTGATGGAAGGAGTTCATTTGACCTCCTCCTCCTCCTATCACTGCTCTACAGCTGGAAAACCAAAAGCCTGAGCAGGGAAAATGGTGATGAGGCAGCTTTACAGTGCAACAGAACAGATTTGCAGAATTGAAATTAAATGGGAGGAAAAAAGATTTGAGAAAATGCACACATCAAGTGACTTCCTACCCAAAGCCTTCCAAATTTTTTGAACATGAACCCATGGCTCTAAAGTAGAGCCATGAAATTCCCCCAGCCCCTGATGGGCAATGCTAATAGGCATGCAACTTGCAACACTTTTTAACATGTATTTTTAATTTAATCCATTAGAACCACAAAGGAATAATGTATTAAAGTGGCAGATCTGTACATTCAGTAAATAAATATCAAAGTGAGAGTCATGAAAGCTTTAGGAAAAAAAATCCAGTCAGAAAAGAGGAAAAAAAAAAAAAAGAAAGAAAATTAAAGCCCTTGAAGGAATACATCACAGAAAAAATAAATTGATCTACTAAATTAATTAAGTAAATTGATTGTAAAAATTTACTACTCTACGCAGTATAGAATAAATCTCATGGGAGGTAAGTTAGCAGAGTCAATTTGAGCCTTTCAACCATGAGAAACTTGTAAAGCACCTCATAAACCCTCTCAATAATACCATAGAAGAAAAATAAAAACTTTCTATACATGCTGAATACCTCAAGCAATAATCTACAAAGTACCATCCTGCACTGCTTTTTGCTACATGTGCCGAGCCTGTCCATTTTTATTAAATCCAAAATAACAAAATATATAGTTCCTCCAAAGCACATTTATTTAATTATGCTCTCAGGATATGAAAATTTTAAAATAAAAAGGATCTGCTTGTTCTCCTTCTTCCAGTTGACTTGTTGAGCCTTTTATTCATTAGATATAAATAAAATAATAACTTCAAAACTCAGCACTTTTGGGAAGCGAGTGCCTTTCTAAATTTCCTACCCCGACAGAAGAACTGCCTATGAATAATAACCAATTCCTCTTAATCAGAAAGCCATGAATCACAGGATCAGCTATTTCTAGAGCAATCACAAGAGATCATTGGGATAAATCCTCCAGTTTAGGGCCTGACAGCAATACCTGGGTTATAGCAAGGAGAAATTTGTCTTATACTTACAAAAATTACCTGTAAAGGCCTTGTCAAAAGCTCTTCCCAGGGCAAAGTATCAGCACCCATTATTTCTGTTGCTTACAAAAACTTGCCTAACCCAAATCTCCCTTATAATAAATTATGCTCATTTATTTTCTTGTTCTATCTCCTTTTCCCACCAGCTATACAGAAGAACTGAACATCATCCACTTAATAATCTAATATGTGCTAGAAAACGTTATCATGTTCCTTCCTAATCTTCTCAAACTAAACAAATCCCATTCCTTCATCTTTTCATCATTTGCCAGTTCTTCTGGGAGAATTGCTCGCTCCACACTGACAGTGTCTCACAGCTTTGAGATTTGATCTTTTTCCAGTTAACCCAGCAACAGACACAAGGAAATAATTTCTAAATTCACAAAGAACCGGTTGTGATCATGAAAAGCACTTCAGTCAATGCTTCTAACTGATATGCTAATTAACAGAGATAACCAGTCTTAATCAAACTAATTACATTGCAGATTAAAGGTATTTGGAATTTAACACAGCTTCCCCTATGTATCTACATTACATTATGGTGACCTGAAGCAGCAACCTGGAATAAATACGTTAATATGTTTCTTTAAAAAATTCTTAACACATCATTTAACCGTGGAATGTAAAAGGCAAAAGTGAAAAAGAGACATAATGGTTGTTATGATTTCTGCTCTTGTTTAAACTGTGGGGGGTGAAAAACCAACCCTGTCAGCTCTGGTAAAGATGAAGACACTTTTTGGGACCACTGGTTTGAATTTCAGTTTGTTGCTGTTGTGAATGTCAGGCCAATCCCAGGGCTCGGAGACAGAGATGTGAAACTGGGAATACAGAGCCTGGGACACCCATGGGCACCGCCTGCCCCCGTGGCACCCAGTGGGGGTGACACCCAGTGGAGGTGACACTGGGAATCCATGGCCTGGTGTACCTGGGACACCACAGGCTCTGCCTGCCCCCGTGGCACCCATGTTATCCTGCAGGATCTGTGTGACAAACCACGGGATCACTTCCCCAAGGATGGGGCCGTGTGCCCCAGCAGAGAGGACTGAGCCCCATCCCTGCAGGGTGACTGTTCCCCCAGGGATGCTCCGTGCCTTTCCCCACCCTGGAGGGTTCAGTGTCACTGGAACAGCACCAGCAAAGGCCGCTGGGCAGGAGCACCAGGGGATTGTGGTTTTGGGTCAGGGCTGTGACCCTGAGCTCCTCAGCACCCACAGGGTCTCGCTGGCACCCAGCACCTCCTGCTCACACAGCATCAGACAGATCCCCAACTGCCCTGTGTAATTCTTCCCAGGAGAGCAGGTCCCACAAGGTGATCCCTAACTGCACAGGGTGTGAAATCACTGTCTGTGCTCGGGGAGGTGTTTTATTTATGAACTTTGTTGTGAAATTCTCACTGCTCCTCTTACATTGCAACCTGTTTGCTCTCCCCATTTCTGATACTGAGTGGTGTCCTCCTTTTTGACCTTCTGTACCAGAGTTTTACATGAGGCCACCTGACCACGGTCTGAGGTGCAGAATGATAAAATGATGGCCTATGAAACATTGTCTGTACCCATTATTTCCTTCTGCATTATATTTGGTTTGCTTTTGCATTCTCACAATAACAAATGCCACAGCAGGATCACAGTGCCATCGATGCCAAGAGGTTTCCATGGTATAAGAAAAGTAAGAACATTAAACTGTTAAGTATCTGTAGAAGCTGGAAGGAAAACAATGGAGTAATTTTATTTTAATTGCTACCCGCACATTGTCTCATAAGGTCAATTTGAGATGCATTTATTTAAACTAATTAACCAACATGCTTGTAAATGTGGTATTTGTTCTTCTTCTGCAGAGAATAAGAGCTGAGAGTGATAAGGCAAGTACAGCTTCTCTGCACTACATGAATTAATACCCACACATGGACATGCATGGAAGAAGAACTACAGGGGAAAGGAATGGTGGAGGAATCCTTTCTGTATATTGCCATTACAGCAGTAAATGAGGTAAAAACATTGACTATTTCTCATTATTCCTGATACAACCCTGGTATCAGCCATGAAACGAGAAAAAAAAGTTGATTTGGGCTGGAACTGAATAATGCAGCCATTGACATGGTCACCTTTAAGCTGATTGTTCATGTACCTAAACTAGGAGACACACCTTGTCTTCCAAGAGCAAGTTTGGTATTTTTAGGCCAAATCAGAAGTTGTATTTAACACAGTGTAAATTGTGCCCATGTACATTCCCTAAAGTCCTCAGGTTTCTCTCACCCTGTCCCTTGTGAGATGTGCAGTAACATGAAATGGTTGTAACACAGGACAGGCCCATGTTAGATTAATTAAATGCCTGATTAAAGAAGTTAGTACCCTCACTGTTTGTTCTCATCCTCTTCTTTAATTAGCTTCGTAATTGCTCACTTGTTGGAGCAGCTTGGTAACAGAACACATCTGCACCAGCTGTAACAGGAGCTTTTACTTGTATGGATACTTGCAGACACTTGGATTTCAATTTCTTGACCTGTTTTGGATTGATATCCCCTCGAGATGTGAATCCCTTGCCTAAATCCAGGCACCTGGCACCATGAGAGGTGATTGGGATGATGGTGATGGTTGGGCACACGACACAAGGCAAAATGCAGAGCTGTGTCCTCCTGGAGCTGCAGCTGGGGGATGTGGGACAGTGTGGATTGTCTAAAACAGCACCAGACCATGGCCTGAGTCACTGTCAGCATCCACAACAACCAGAGAAGCTGGAGATTAATGACAAGAGACACGAAGTGGGGAAGATCTGATGGCCGCTTGGATGATGTTCTTGTAGGTGTCAGCCAGGTTCACCCAGGCTCTCAACCACCAGTGCAGCAAGTCTGAGTGTAACTGCACAGAAAGGATTGCACTGACAGCAGGGAATGGCATTAGACCATCATCATTTCTAATTTTTATCCTGTAATTCAGTTTTTCCTGTAAATACATTCTAGATATGCTTGTTGGGTCCTTACAGCAAGTAGCAGGATTAATCCAACCCCTATTTCCATGTAAACATTCTTTTAATGGCCAGGTGAATTTTTGAAGTCTACCTTGACGTATCAATTGAATTTTTCTGCCAGCACAGAGCAGGTTTTTATTCTGTTCTTTCACTTGCTTAAAAAGGCCTCTGGCTTGAACATCCCTGGGAGCCAAGTAATCTGTTCAGAGGTACTTTCTAACAGAAGTAAGAATTTACTGCCATTTTTTCTTGCTGATCTTGATACTACATCAAAATGAGAACTGAGTTTCTAAGAGAAAGCTGAAACACACACAAATAACTCAGAGTTAAAATGCAGCTGAAAAGCCATAGGCAGCAAGAAGAAGGTGCAAAATATCACATGGTAGAGACATTCCTGTAATCAGGAATTTCTTAAATCACACCAGCCTGTTGACAGCGAACCTCAATCCTAAGTGCCCCTGTGATGTGTTTTGTCAGTGCAGTCAGAGCTTGCTCTCTTCTGTTTAATGGGAATCTGGGCAGGACACTGAAGCTGTCCTGATCTGTCTTCCTCTGAGAATCGTGTTTACCTGGAAAAATGACTCCAAAAGTCAGATGTAAACTTCAGTGTAACAAACATTTCCTAAAAGCAACAAATAAGGACGTTCCTATTTGAAGAGATAATAATTACTCTGGCCACCCGTCCTGTCTGCATTCCAGTCCTGAGTATTGCAGCATCAGGAAGAGTAAAGAAGGGATTTCCTTGGACACTTGGTTGACTGAACACCAATCCATCACTTCAGTATATTTAGCTCTTGCTGGTTCTGTTATTGAGGACTGGATGCAACTACTATAATAAACTAACTACTGCAATGTCCTAACCACTATAATGTATTAACTACTCTAATATATTGATCTTTTTGTTGATAAAAAGTTCCATGTGCAGGAAATGATTTTCCATTCTCTGACATTACTGATGACCTGCTCTGTTACCCTTTAACTACAACAACTCTATGAACACTGGGTTTTTTTCTATTAACCTGATTAATAAAGGGTTCAACATGGAAAATTCCTAAACTCCTCAGCTTCCAGACCGAGTTAAAAGCATTCAACAGCTTGGAGAAGTAGCCAACAATGAACTGCCACAAGATAAGGGTTTGTAAGTGCTCTACAATTGCTTTGAGCTAGGAAGTATTAACCTTAAAACTGGACTGGGACTGAAGTACCAAAAAAAAAACCAAAAAAAAAAAAAAAAAAACCCCAAAAAAAAAAAAAAACAAACAAACAAACAAACAAACAAACAAACAAACAAACAAACAAACAAACAAACAAACAAACAAACAAAAAACCAAAACAAACAACAAAAAAAAAAACGCAAAAGAAAGAAAAAACAAAATGTGCCTACAAGATGCAATAGCTTGCAAAGGAAGCTGCTGATAAACACAGGCTCATCAACAGCCTCATCAAATGCCACTCTACTGAAAAACTAATTTTGATTTTTTTTTCCCCTTATTCTGAATAACAATGAGTTTGTGATGAAAAAATTACCATCCTTTCCCATAGGTTACGAATGTCATAGAAGGAACACTAATGCCAAAAATCTGCTTTAATTACTGCATCTGATCATGGTTAATTTAACCAATTTTAAAAGTTTAAAAAAGGGAGTCAAGAAGTGTCTGTGTTTTTTCACATCAACAAACGCACTGAAGTTCTACTGCAAGCTTACCAGCAGTGCCTTCTGAAGAATATCTGTACTGAATCACTCCAAGAGAAGTGGCATTTTACCCATTTCTGGCCACAACACTGATGTCAGCATCTGCCCAGTTGCACTTCTTGCCTCTCTGAGCTGGTGATGCCCAGCATGAAGAGGGACTAAAGGCAGAAATGGATGACTGGTATAATTTACCACTGTGGTTTTGGGGTGCTGTTGATGGGAGCTGTACTCTGAACCAGCTCCCTCTTCTCAGAAAGCACCTCCCTTGTGAACAGCCCTCAAGACACAGCACTGCTCGGGGTCACTGCAGCCCTGCAGCAGATCTGTCACCTTCCTGTTCGATGTCACTGCAGTAAGAATCCTGTAAAGGTTACCAGCACTACCTGATTCACACTGATCCTCATTCTCCTTAAAATCCACATCTGGGCTTACTCCTTGACCTGCCTGCAACCCCTCCAGCTCACCCCTTCTCCTTCTGAGCCTCTATAATACATACTTACAAAAATTTCTTAGTACCAGTATTTTATCTTCATGATCTTTTATTTACATCAGCTAAAGACACAGCGTTCAAGTGATATTTATATTCCTGTGATTTCTATCATCTCATTGTAGGAGCTGACAAGTTGATTGCAAGATGTGAAATTCATCAATATAAAACCCTTTCTGAAGATGCACAGAAAGGTGAAACTCTGTAACAAAGTAAATTAAAACATACTGCATTTGAACATGTCAGAACATGCAAAGGAAAAAGCAGACCTGCCATGGTGACAGCTATATGATGCAAAGGTGCTGCTTTCCATTCCATCACTCATCACCAGAAAATTAATATAATAGAGGGTTTTCCAGCCTAAATGATTCTGTGATTCTAAGATCATCAAGCCCAACCCATGAACCCAGCACTGAACCCCATCCCCACATGCCACATCTTAAATCCCTCCAGGGATGGGGATTCCACTGCCTGTTCCAATGCCTGGCAACCTTTTTGGTGAAGAAATTGTTCCTAATATCCAACTTAAACTTCCCTTGGGGCAACTTGAGACTGTTTCCTCTTGTCCTGTCCCTTCTTCCTGGGGAGCAGAGCCTGACATCCTCCTGGGTGCACCCTTCTTGTGTCAGGGAGCTGTGGAGAGCTGGAAGGCTCCCCCTGAGCTTCCTTTTCTCCAGGCTGAGCCCCTCCAGCTCCCTCAGCTGCTCCTGGTGCTCCAGACCCTTTCCCAGCTCTGTCCCTTTCCCTGGACACGCTCCAGTCCCTCAATGTCCCTTCTGGAGTGAGGGGTGCTGACACATTTGCTGTCCATGGGGCTCCATCCTCACCTGCCCCAAGACAGGAGACGCAAGGAGCTCCTTAGCACAGCCTCCCTCAAACTCTGCTGCCACGAGGCTCATCTCCAGGGAGCCTGGTTTTAGCCCTTTCCCACTGCAAATCCAGTGCAATCCGAGGGAAGAAATTCTCCAAATAGGAATTGCTTTGAGGAGCAAGGAGACTGTGCCAAACTGACCTCTAAAATTACAGAAATTGGCTGCCTTCATTTCAATTATGGCTTATGTGCACCTTGTAACACCCTGTGAAATCATTTACGTGTTGGCCTGTTTCAGAACTCAAGATATTTGACCCCATTAAAGAGGGATTCTGTTTTCCAAACACATGAAATAGTGTTCATAAACGTACCCATTAGAAAACCAGAGGCAACCTGTTCAGCTGGGAACAGCCTTCCAGAAATGCTGATCCAGCTACCAGTATTTTTCTCATCTTTATTGATACACTCAATATTTCCATATAACTTCACCCATCTGTGATGCTAGGTTTTGTAATTGCTGGTGGCTGCATTTCCCCAGCATTAATCTTTCTCAAATTATGGGAGTTACTGTGTTTATTTTAAACCACCTCTGGTTATGCGGATCTCAAAAACGCCATTTCATGCATTTCCTTATTTGCATTGTCACCCTGATCCTTCTGTGTTGACAGTTCCAGTTTCAATGGGACAGTTCACAAATCTCAGCATACAGACAGATGATCAGAAGTGTCAAATTACTGCAGCTTAGAGTGTCTCCATGAGTCACCTGAGCCATGACAGCTGACTTTGTGTACCCTCTTAATCTGCTTAATTTACCCAGCAAATCATATAAACTTATTTATCTTCAAGGTTGTCACCAAAGGCTTATAATTATGTATAACAAAAATAATTTAAGCTACACGTTATAGTTTGCAACTGGAGTGAGGAAAGAACAAATGCATCGTTACTAAATCTCACAACAACTTTCAGTTTCTATTTTAGATTTCTTACGAGGTCCTCCTCATAGACTGTGGCTTTGTTCTCCCCTAGAAGGGAAGTGTGGTCGTAGTTTGGGATTCAGAACTGCCAATATTAAGATGAAAGCTTTCCAATAAACTTCTCCAAAGCCAGAGAGCACTGAAGCAGGAGTGCAGCTGGTTCTGGGACAGGGGCAAAGCGAGGAGCAGAGCCCTGGGCACGGCTGACCCTGCTTGGAAGCCAGTAAGAGATGAAAGTCAAGACAGGTCACGGAACAGGACATCCCAAAGGATGCAAAGAAGCCACTGGAAGTCCAGCAGCTCTTGATTATGTCACAGTGTTAAACCAGCTGCAGTGTGAAGTGAGGTGAAGCCAGCAGCTCTTCAGGGGAGTTTCTCGAGGTCTCCCCTGCACAAATTATCTCGAGCCTTTCCTCACCTGCACCATCCTGAGAGGCCTCTGTGCCTGGCTCACAGGAGCTCCAGGATCAGCCAGCAGCTCAATGACAGAAGAAGGGAAGAGAAACTCCAGGAAAGTCAGAGACTGGGGTTTTGCCTTTTTGCTTTAACACAAAAGCTCACGTTCTGGAGACCTTCTATTTATCTCAAGCTGATAAATGCAGCACAGAGCCCACAGCTGCTCTCTGCTGTGGACCAGCTCAGTGCACACGCTGAAGGATCCAAACCCACGGATGGAAAGCACTTCTGGGGAAACTGGGGAGCCTGACAGGAAGGCTGGAACATCACCACTCAGGTAGCACGATGATTACAAGTCTTACAAAGATACTCTGTTCCTCTCTTGATTTAGCTGGGGGAAAAAAGCAGCTCAGGAGACCAAAAAATCTGTGGAAAGGTCCGTGGCAAAACAAGAACAGACCAGGGAACTCCCAGGTGAGCTGAGCCTTTGCCACTTCTCCTGGGCTGCTTACTGCAAAAATGATCTAATCCATGGAAAGGCCTCCTGAAAGAAAAGCCAATTTATGGATGATGGCTTTAAAATGGGCAGGGGAAGATGGACTGAAGAAATGATGGATGGAAAGATGAAGAGAAAAAATGTGGAAGGTAAACTGAGACGTATGAGTCAATAAGGAGGTAGTAAATATTTATAAAATAAGGCTGGAAAAAAGGTGGAGACTACTAAAAAAAATAATTATCAGCACTGGAAATTAATCTTAGTATATTTTGCTGCAGTTTTCAATATTTTACACTTCTTCAAGGCTTCCTAGCACATCATCTTTCATTCTAATTTTGGGCTTTTCTCCTTAAAAGCCAATGAAGCCTTGCAAACAGGTTTTCATCTTTTTAACTGCATGAGAAATACATCTCCGATGTCTCTTAAGTGGCTGCTTACTTTCAGTTCTTTATTCCTTTACTCCTGTGACACTCTCCTTCAAGGACTTTCCTGTATTAGAAGGCAATGAATGACAATTAATTTAGTGCACTTATCACATTTGTACTGGTTAGATACTCTCCAGATTCCTGAGCAGGGATAATTCTGCTCTCAACGAAGGCAGATCCAGTATTTTTGGTGCAACAGTGAGAAGATGTTATTTAGTAAGTGAAAATTCTTCCCAGGGGATTAAAATGAAAACCATGAAGAATTGGTCGAGATGGCAAATTGCTACAAAACTTTATTTGAAGTTCTGTTTTCCCTCAGCAGTATAATTCTGCGTGACAATTTGAGCATGAATCTGACTATAATGCAAACACTTACAATGATTAAAGTATTTAGACGAAAAGTCTTCCTAATTTAACAGACATTTTGACGTGAAGAGAAGGCATAGAAATCTACAGTTGGTGTTTAAGGGGGGAAAATGTGAATATATCTCAAAATCTTCATTTACTGGTCACTGCACTATTGAACTGTTCACATTTTCAATGGCTATTTGGACAAATTAAAGCCAAATTTTCTGTAATAGTTTTAAATAGTGACCTTATACTTTCTGCCACTGTAAAACAACATCTAATGCGATTTGCTGTGTTCCCTGCTTAGTGATTCTGATTATACATTAGATCTGTGCACAGGAACAAACAGCAGTCAGATAAAATCAATGCAGCAACAAGATTCCTGTTTAAATGAAAAGCATCTCAAGTCTGCTTTGCCATGCAAACAATCACAGAGTGGTACTTTTTCTCAATGTCTACTTATGATGCAAGACAAAATGGGAAAATCAATGCCCTTCAACAGAGGGAGCATCGGTGTCTCTCTGCAAGCACAGCAAACGACCCATTCCTGTTCCTTATCACAGCCATGACACGCTTGTAGAGCTTAAAAAACACATTCCCAGCAATGTCAGTCAGCAGAGGAAACCTCTTTAGTGATCCTTCACTAGCAAAGAGGTTAGAAAGCTTTTCACAAACGGCTCTTATGTTCTGCTCACAGACTGAGAAAAATCTCCCGGGATATTGATTGGTTTATTCCATCAGAAAGCAAAAAAGTAATAAGTGTATAAATATAAAACCCCCTGACAACAGCAAAATTCACTAGAAATGTTACTTTTTGAAAAAAATCTGTGATTTCTTTGAGTTTGATGATACAACTAATCCTCTTTTCTAATAAATGAGTAGTTTTACCCAGATCAATCAAAGGGACTCACAAGATACTAGAAATTTGGACAAGGGCGGAAGCAAAGTTGTTCAAGATGTTTCCTTCTAAACAAATTTGTCCAAAAAATCTTGCACTGGGGCTTAACAGAAGCTACACAATGTACACATTTGCCACTGATGGTAATTATATCCTGCTGTACATCTTACTGATCTTGCCTACATTTGTAAATGAATGGTGTAAGCCAATCCTTTTATCTCTGAAGTCATTAACTACTTAAGACTGTTCAGAACGCTACTGAGAGAGCCTTGCTAAGATTAAAAATAGAATGGTTTCATGTAATTTTCAATGTCAGTATCGAGCATAAAAACACTGAATGAAGGGTTAATTTGCACAAGGAAATAAAGCCAAATAGGAGATGACACTTGGGCTATGAGACCATCTTCAGGCTGTGGAAAAAAAATTGAATATATTTTCTCATAGCCCTAAGAAGAGCTTACAGCTGAAATGTCTTCTCTAATCTTATTGTTTATTTATAATCTGCATTTATTATCCTCTTTGCTTTATTTTGCAGCTAACATCCTCCTGCAGGACTCTATTTGTCTGCAGATGTTGATCAGTGTACATTCTTTTTGCTAAATGTCTTCTGGATCTAAAGCCTTTTTCATACTGGGATTTGGTAATCAAACCCTTTTCTATCTTCCCTGCTTGGGTGAAGCCTCCTCCTGCAGGAACAAGAACTGACACTCCTTGGAGTTAGACGTCATGTGAGCACATGCTGCTGAATGTTTCTGTATGAGATTTTGCAAATATGCTTTATTGTAATATCCTAGCTGGGAAGAAAAAATGGAAAAATTAGAGTTCATTCCAGTCCCTTCCTTAGTGTGGTGTAAGTGCACTCTAAGACAGACTCCATCTGATGTTTTATGAAATTGGATTTTGACTGCTGATAATTTGATAATTTCAGACACTTAATTACAATTACAAGCTCTATTTTTAAAGAAACTGTAGTTCAGTCACACTGTCCAAAAGGCTTCCTCCTGATGAAAGCCATAAATACAACATTGCCCAGAATTTTTACCTAATAATATCTTAGATATCTTTGCTATTTAGGATGGAAAATAATCACCAGGTATGGGAGTATTCACAGAATCCCAGAATGGTTTGGGTTGGAAGAGACTTTAAGGATCAATCAGTCCCTCCCCCTTCCCCTATCCCAGGTTGCTCCAAGCCCTGTCCAACCTGGCCTTGGACACTTCCAGGGATGGGGCAGCCACAGCTTCTCTGGGCACCCTGTGCCAGGGGCTCCCCACCCTCACAGGGAAGAATTTCTTCCTTATATTCAATCTAACTCTGCCCTCTGCCAGTGGGAACCCATTCCCCTTTGTCGTGTTACTCCATGCCCTTGTCCCAAGTCCCTCTCCAGCTCTCTTGGAGCCCCTTTAGGCACTGGAAGGGGCTCTAAGGTCTCTCTGGAGCCTTCTATTCTCCAGGCTGGATGATCTCTGCCCTTGGAGCATTTTTGTGGCCTCCTCTGGACTCTCTCCAGCAGCTCCACATCCTTCCTGTGCTGCAGCCCCACGGCTGGAGGCAGCTCTGAAGGTGAGGTGAAAGTGAGGTCTCACCTGAGCAGAGGAAAGAGGCAGAATCCCCCCCTCAACCTGATGGGCTGGCTGGTTTTCATGCAGTTTTACAAGTGTTCAATAAATTCCTCCAAAGAAAAATGCCATTCTGTTTAGTTTTACGTTTCTGCTCTTCCCTGACCGAGCAAGGAGGTTTCAAGGGCTGCCCTTCAAATAATCCAGGGAACTGCTAAAGTTTGAAATCACTTCAAGAGAAGAAGTTGATGAACTGCATTTTAACCCAGGAAAATATCCCATGCTAAACAGGGCTGCTCAGTGCCTCTTTTGATGCTTCATGGGTTATTGCCATGGACTGATGCACAGCTAATCCCCCTCCCAAGGAAAGTGTCTTCACAACACATTAAACCTTTATCAGCTCACGGCACTGATCAGGGCACAGATGGGGAAAATGCTTCAGCCCATGAACAGTGGAGTCAAAGAGTTTGGGACATTTCTGCCACTTTTATCAGCAAAGGCTCAGAATTTTTGTCAACGCAGTAAATTTGCTTAGAGATTTTGAGGCATTTCTGTGTCAGGAAAAGCCACAATGTCTGAGTAGTTCTATCAGGAACATCTGCAGAGGGATGGGTGAATCCTAACCCTGAGAAAAGGCTGGTTTTTAGTGATGAAAGGACAATTTCTTTCAGGTATAAAATATCCAGGTATAAGCATGCCCACATCACCAATGCACAGCTGTATCTGTTAGGAGACACCCTCAGTGTAACACCTTTCTAACTTAGTCCTTTGTGGAACAGCCCAGAAGCAAAGATGTAAGAAATAAGAGAAGTAAGAGAAGCATAGCTTGCCCTCTTTCTGGGTCAAGTTTGAAAGTCCAATGATAACCCTGAAAGTTCCTACAAAAAGTTTTTATTTTCTTTTTTTGCCATCCAGAACCCCTGGACTCAATCACTCTACCAGAGAAAGTGCCACCTCTTTATCATTAAATTGCTGGCCAAGTTTGGGTTTCCTTCCTGCTTTGCCAGTGCTCAAGGTGCAGATAATACTTTCATTTTTTTGCAATAATCCTCATGTGATCTGTTCTAAAGAAATCAAATCTATGATTACATAAAGATGCATTATGATTTTAATAATATTTAAGGAGAGAAAAGAGAAAAAACCAAGGTAAATTTATGGAGGCTGAGAACATCAGCAGGTTCAGAGCATTAGACAAACTCCTGGACAGCAAGTCTGTAACCAAATACTAGAACTGGCAGGAATTAACTCTCCAGCATTCCTAACCCAAAAATTCTGGAAGCTGGAGGAGAAAAAGGGACAACAACTGCCTGCTCTCCCTGAGGAGCATCTCGTTTTCCTGGTGGCAGGGCAGAATGTTTGGCTCAATGGACCATTAGTCTGAGCCAATAGGGCATTTCTTATGTTCTAGGGGAAAACCTAATTTATCCCTCCTAAAAGCCAATTAGACACCATAAAAGACAGATATTATTATCAAGTTAGGACAATCTGTAAATGGAGATTCCAAGTTAGTAGCAGTCAGAGAAATATAACTCGTGTTAATTGAATACTAATTATAGGTGCAATCATTCTGGATTATGCTGAACAGTGAGACGGTGAGTTAGAAGCTGGTGTTCAGTGGAAGTCCCTCATTGAAAATTCAAAGTAAAATGACTGGTTTCCCCTGTATCATTTTACACATATTTTTCTTCAGCTTTTTCCTGCTGCATGATCCAAGTTCCTGTACAAAAATCCCCTTCCATAATCTGTATTTTAAGGACAATTACAGCAAACATGCAGAGGTGAAGAACTGGTCCCTTTTCTGCCTTGCAGGGTTCCAGTGCAGGAAACACAACAGATGTGGGGAATTCCTGAGGCACATGAGGAAATGGGATTTACATCATCCTACTTCAGGTAGTATTTTACAGAATTATCTGAAATGCATCCTGAAGTTCCCAACTCATCATTCAGAAAGGCTCGAAATGCTGTCATTTCTGGGGTTGTGCAAACAGCATCATCAAGGGCCAGAAGTGCAGAGCACTGGAAGCCTTAGAACAGCAACTCAGATCCTGGAGCAGCAGGGCAACATAGTTTGAATTCCATTATATGAATCTAAGCCAGCAAATTTCTGAAAATCATCTATAAAAGGTAAAATGCTGATTTATGCAGCAAATGATGAAATCTTACAATCCATGTATTGCAAATGAAAGAGAAAAAGGGAAAGAAAGGCAGAAACAGAGAAGAAAGGAAAAAAGGACTATATTTGGTATTATAAAGTTCTTCATATTTCTACTGTTCAAGACTTTCTGATTCTGTATCATTTCAATGAAGTGGCTTTAGAGGACAATATTGTCTTGACTAAATTTCTATGCCTGACAATCCAAATGGGATTTCAACTGAGAAAATATTATCTTTTGTAAATCTTATTGCTACTTATACTAATTTCTTTCTTAAGTTTAAATTAGGACAACATCAGGTCAATATATAACCTGGAATTAATGTTGCATTTGCCAATTTAGCAACTTTTTCATACATTTCATTGATCTGTCTTTGTTTCAGTGCAAAAAAAAAAAAAAGATGTAAAGGCTTTATAAAAGAAAAAAATCCTTAGATCATAGAATGTGGCATTATCATAGCAGAAAGGAAAATAGTTTCCTACCTGTTGAATGCTACAGAGGAGGCCAGAGAATGCAAACAAGAAATAGATGCTTCAGAAAAGTTTTTAAGCCAAACAATTCAGACAAGATTTTCAAACAGTTGCGTCCTCATTTCTGCTTCAGTAAAGCACGAGTAGAAATAATGAATCCAGTAAAACAGTTTCAGTAGTCTGGTTGTGTGGTTGGTCAGAGGAAAAGCTCCCTAAGCAGCCAAAAATGAACGTGGGTATGGTTTTCTGTCCTGGCATCCATCAGCTTAGGGCTGCAGCAAAGGAGACTTAGGGGAGGTGATTTACCTTGTCCAGCAGAAAAAACCTCACAGTGATAGCAACACGTGCTCTGTGTCCAACAGCAGCTGTTCAAACAAGTGCCAACATCAGGCAGGAGAGTCAGGAAAGGAGGAAAGAAAAATTACCCCAGTCCTTCCATGAGTTCCAAAGTCGTCTTAGCTGAATCTGCATACTCAAAAGCAGAGCTCAGGCAGAAAGAAATCAGTGAATGACACTCTCAGGAATTAAAGTAGGATGAATTTACCATTTCTTGCTGCTGCAGTGCCAACAGAGCCATTCAGCTCCTCTGCCCAGGAGTGATGGCCCCTAATGAGATTCCCATTCCAGTCATTCTTTGTGTTTCTTTAAGGACTGGGATTCTAGCAGTCACATAAGCCTTTGGATTTTACCAGGCTCTGAAAGATTTGTTAAAAAACCAACATCTGCAGCTAAGAACTCATCGGCTGGGTCCTTTAACACACTTTGAATCAATTAGCAGGTAAAGCTTCTATTTATTCCACACTATTGTGTCAGTTCTCCTTGTCCATCTAACTAACTCCATAGTGTTTCTTTCTAAATAAGAATCCTTATGGCTAAATAAGTATCTGACAATAGGTCCGTACCTGATTTAGTTCAAATTTGCTATAATTTAAAGCTTTTGCACTGCTCAACACCTTGCAATGAAGTCAGCTATTAGTTAAGCCCAAATTTTCTCCATCAGAGCCACCAGCTGGCAATTTGCAGAGAGGAAACCTCTTTCCAGGCAATTCAGGGACACATCAGTGACGGCTGCAACAGCTTGAGATTCTCAGACCATTTCTGTGGAGCAGCTGAAGCACAGCAAAGTAGGTCAAGCATCATCCTTCCCCCCCAAGGTTCGGCAGGAAGCTCCCCAGGTGAGAGCTCCAACACAGATCAAAGCCACACCTCAGACTGACACACTGGAGGATCACTCCAGGATGTGCTTCCTCACGAAAAGCTCCTGTCAAGGCTCCACGGGAGCTCCGAGCCTGCACAAATGGAACAGCAGCACTTCCTTGTTGTTGTACTCTACAGCTCCTCCAAACGCGCTGATATTCCCTCCAAAGGTGGTAATTGAAAGTTCTAAGTCATAAAAACTGATTTATTCTTGCTGAAGGACTATTTAAAATGATCCGAACTAACTGAAATTTAAAGTTTAAGAAGCACATCAATAGTTCTACCCTCAACATTTATTTAAAAGAGGTTTAGAACGGAGCAATATGATATAATTTAGAAACGAATTCAACAGTTGTTTTTACTCCCTCCGAGAGCAGTTATTGCCTGTCAGATAATTAAGTGACTATGCCAGTGACAGAATACACAGAGCAGCAGGGAGCACAGGAAAATACTGAAGCTTCTTGCAGTCCATGAGCTACCAGCGAGAACAACCTGTCTAACATATTAGAGAGAGACAGAGAGAATTAAAAGCCATGATCAGAAAAAAAAACAAGAAATCACCATGGAAACGCTCTATCAGTGTCTTTCACCCTGGGTGTGATCAATTCAGACGGTTCTCAGCAAATTTTGTGACACGTTACAAAACATGCTGTAACACTCTATCTCACATAAACATTTATTTAAAATCGATAAGTCAACTTAAAAATAATAATATACCTTGTGTAGCTAGACTGAATGAACAAAAGATGTTCATGGAGCTTCATTCCTCACTGAAGATTCACACGAAGAATCCAGCTACTCTATCCAAGCCCGACTAATGTGTATGTGCTACTCTAGACACCTCTGAAATTAGTTTACTTCAGTTATGAGACCCTTGTGAAAAAGAAAAGGAAATACCAGGTTCTTGTTCAGCTCTAGACAGGAACAAAGTGAACAGGAAGCTTTGGATTGTTGACTTTTGCTTCTGAAACAAATGTAATCATTCTAAATATCCAGATTCCTTGAAATACACGAGATGTTTAACACTGCAAGCACAAAGCCCTGTGAGATGCAGAACTGGCTTTAGCTCGTGGATTTTGGACAAAACCAGGGTGAAATTCCCAGTACAGGCAGTCCCTAAACTGACCCGAGCAGCTCTGTGACCACAGGCTGGGTCAGGGCAGGGAGTGGCAGGGGCTGGGGAGGAGACAGACACAGGGCAGAGCCAGCTCCAGGTTTTCCTCACTCTCTCCCACTTCAGGGCAACTTCGAGAGAGGGTACTTCTTCCATTTCTCATGGCATTATTTACTTCTATGTTCTGTAAATAAATTGATTGATTGGTTTTAATCTATGCCTGAAAATTCTGAAGAAATTTTGTGGGGGGGGAAAAAAGCAACAACAACATCAACCAAAAAAAAAACCCCGAAACAAACACCAAAAGCAAACCAAACCAAACCAACCAACCAAAAAAAACCCTCAAAAAACCACAAAAAACCACCTTCAGAAACCTAGGCCAAACCAGCAGAAACTGAACTTGAAAGCCCAGCAGAGAAGTTTCTGTGTGAGCAAAGCTGGTGACACACCCAGTGCTTTTCAAGAGCGGAGCAGTTGCCCATAATCCTGCCAGGGGACAGAAACAGTCACACCACCCGAAATCCCAGCACCACCCTGAGGTGGCCACCACAGCCCCCAGCACTCTGCACGTGGCCATGTCCTGCTGTTGAGGTATCTGGAACAAGGATATTTTTTGAAGGAACACGTGGTTTCTGACAGGAATGAAGGTGTTTCCTCAGGGGTGAGCTGCTGGTGTAGCACCTGGGATGAATTCCTCTCCTCAGACTACAGAACTAACCGGCCACTTTGGGTCCTGTGACTGCTTGCTGCAATGCTCCACACATCGAGAACATTTTTCTGGAAGCTTCCAATTACCATGGAATTCTTCTTGGAGCTTTTTTTTTTGTGTCACTGATTAAAGATAATCATGAGAAGAAAACTATGGCTACTAATTGTTGAAATTGTAAGGGAATATATTGAGATGATTATCGACTTAATGAAGCTGGCATTGAAATACATTTTCCTGATCTGCTTACTCTGTGTACTGTCTCCTAACTGGATAATACTCTGTGATTTACTCAGCCTCAGTAAATAACAGACTGATCTCTCTTGTTTGCAAATGACAGCAAACATAGTTCCAGGAAAAATCATAAAACAAACAAGCACAACATGCAATGCAAGTATCAACCATTTTGGGCTGCGTGAAAATAAGCCTTGAAGAGAAAGGCTTGTTTCAACATACTTCAACTTGATGCCAGTTTGTAATTACAAATCTCATTCTGAGCTATTTTACTAATTACAAATAATATGGGGTGAAAATCTTATATTAATGTCTTTTTTCTAGTGCAAATCCACACAGACTGAGTAACAAAGATAAGTTATGTGCACCTTCTGAGGAGGAAAAACTAAAATTATCAGTGAAAGCAGTCCAGCCCTTCCCCTAAATTCAGTCAAGGTTCTTTTCCCTGAAGAAGTTTTTGAAAGCATTTTTTTATTATTTGCTTTTGTTTACTCAGCACATTGAGAACAACCCTTTTTCCACAGAAGGAGCACAGAGGGAAGACTGGTTGGGTTTGATTTCCTCCCCTCAGTCTACCACAACTATTCAAAATTCTGTCTGTGAACATCCACTCTTCTACTACACAAATATTCCAGCTTCACTTCTCATCTTGCCAATACAAATCCTCCTGTCCAGGCACTGGAAATTTTGCACCACCCATCTCAAGCCACTTCTGATCCCGTGATGGGTAGAAGATCATCCTTGCAAGGAAAAGCAGCCCTAGTTCTGCACTGGGAGGGTTCCCAGTGAGGATGAAGTGTGAATCCAAAGCATGTCCAAGTGTTTCCCAGACTTCAGCAGGCAGCTGTGATCTGACGATCCAGCTAAGCAGGATTAGTTGTTCTTTAAACAAACTAAATGTAGCAGATACTACTCTTGTGGGACAAATGATCTGTCAGTAACAAACACAGATGACGTAAAAAATTAATTCTGTTCTTCATTTCCACAGTGTATACAGAAGAAATTAACTCTTGAGTTCCACAGATGATCAGTCTGGAGCAATTCTTGGCGTAAACTTAAAATTAATTATGTTCTAAATGCTGTACACATATTAACTAATTAACCTCACAAAATGTGAAATAGATTTGTAGGCATTAGCATATGCCCTGAAGCATGAGATTTCATTACCTTTACCATTATTTCAGCTTTCAGAAAGATAAGTGTGCACAGTAACACACAATGATCCAAAGGAAAAAGAGGTGGTTACCTGCACCCAGAGCATTTGATTTGAAAATCTTCCAGGAGCTGCAAAATTCCAAAGCTTGAGTGCAAACACACAAATGAACATTTATGTAAATCCACTGAACACATCACTGGTACAACTCACGGTAAAAAACCCCAAACAAACCCAAAGCCAAACCCCAGACAATTTCCTTTTGTCATTCATCATGCACACCCTGTGCTCATTTGGAAAGAATAAGATGAGCCATTCACACACCAAAGTGGCTCAGGACAATTCCGATGTAAATCAGAGGATACCAGATCTTCTGTGACTCTCTGTAATGGGTATAAGATGAAAGTACAAAGAGCTTTTTAAGTGTGACTCTATTAAAGGAGTAGGAACTGTTGGAACAGAAAGTTAATGTCAAAGGGAGAGGGTGCACCTTCAAAGCTCCCTCAATGAACTCAAAAATGTAAATTTAAAAAACTTATTAAAATACTAGATTTTATATTAGCATTTATAAAGCACAAGCTCAGAGTTCTTTTCATAATTCTGGTAAATCCCTTTTGCAAAGCAATAAAAAAAGAGATTCGACATTTGCATCTGAGGAACGACCCAATGGATTTTTATTTTATAAGATCTGCAAGGGAGTAAAAACTGCAACCCTGTGGAAAGTACTTTGATGTTATACAAAGGGAGGGTTTATCACTATGTTATTTCAGAGGTGCAAATGAAGTATTAGGAAATTAAAAAGTTTAAATGATTAGGAAATCATCTGGCAGCTGGCTGGGCAACTTGGATCTGTTGTTGTGCTGTTTGACTCTCTTACATGGTGCAGATGCTTTACCCTCACAAGTTGCAGAAAAACTGAAGTGCACCAATAAAATGTGTTGTCTTTGCTCTTGGTGTGGAGAAATCCATCTGTGCCACCTCAAACAAACCTATCAAATGAGCAAAAATGTGCTGCATTTGATGAAAACTAGTATTTTACTACAGAAATGATTAAAATTCACACCTACCAGTCACAGGAGGTGTTAGAGCAGATTAAGGGAATGTCCCTTGGGGTGCAGCAGGTTTCAGAGGAACTGACAGCACTCAGACACCCCACAACTCACTGACAGAAACCTCCCAGCAAGGAAAAGAGAGCTCTAAAAGCTGATCCTCAATCAGAAATTTTCCTACTGAAGAAATAATTTTGCTTAAATAATTCAAAAATTCAGCCATGATGGCCAGATCCTTTATCCATCCAGCATCACCTTCAAGGTGTCATGAGAAAAAGCAAGGTGTGTTTTACACACTCGATTTTCTACTTTATGCTCAGTATTTTTTCCCACTCAGGAATTGTTTCGTGTATAAAAGTGGCTTCCCAAAGAGACAAGAGGATGACAACTGGAATTGTACCTTTATGAATCTTGATTAGTCAACCTTTCAGCACCATAAAGTCTTTTATTTAGTGAAATTAGCACTGACAGCGATGGATTAGAAGCTATCAGGCATTCTAATATTAAAGAGACACTCCTCTTTATTTCTCAGCAACAAGAAGATTTTGCCAACTCCCAGTTTGCCATGTTAGTTTATTTCTTGTGTTGGAATATTTAAATCAACATACAATAAAGACCTATTTCTAGGATTTCTTCAAGGTACTTTCACTGCTTCTTCTAAAGTAAATTAAAAATTCTTAAAAATAAATTACTCTTCAAATAATGCTGTTAAACCCAGAGTTGGGTGTAGTCAGCAACAGATCTAGATCCCAGCAAGCAGCAGTACAATATTTTCTGCTCTCACCCTCTTGCTGTGCACCCTCAGCCATTTTTTAGCAGTTATTTATCATCCCCTCATGCAGCAGGTTTTTAACTACATATGAGTGCAGAAAAATCCATCTGTGTGAAAATACAGCTTGAATTGCTCATAATTATGCTAAATGTGAATAAATTATCGAGAAACACACTGACACAAAGATGTGAGGGCAGATATTTTCCTTAGAAAGTGGTTTTTGTGGTAAATAGTGCACCAGTGATTACAGGATCTGAGCTCAGCCCTGCAAAAGCACAGAAAGAAGCAAGAACTGAGAATTTTCAAGGCACTTCCACTAAACCTCCTCCCAGGTTAGATCTGGGACAGAAAGAGTTTGTGAAGAGGGACACCAGCAAAGACACAATGACTCGCTAGACTTGCAGCAGAATTAGAAATTCTTTTATTGGGGGATCACCCAACAAATCAGGGAACTGAGTCCCTCTGTCAAACAGTTGATTTATCTGAACTTAACCAAGATCTTTAGTAGCTACAGAGATAGGCAGCAGTTTTGCCAGATTCTGCAGCAGATTTATGAGATGCTTCATGTTAGTGGGAACTCCTTAGAGATCATTGGGAGCCTGGAAAAATCAGCATTTCTCCCCTTGCACCTCAGCACTAGATGGAGCACGTAAGAGTTCCCCCTCTCCCTGTTTTGTGAGACAGATAATCTTGCGTTTAATTCCAGCATGTTTATTGGTAAATACGATCTGTTTTGCCCCAAAAAGCTTCCTTGTAAGCCAGCTTCCCCCTGTGATGATGAAATCAATTTTAGAAGATGGGAGAAGATGAGGGTTGTTTGTTTGATAGAAGATCTGTGAGTAGAACGGTTTTCCAAGATTTGAGATTTGTCTTAAATGGCTGCCTCACTTCTGAATCAAAATAAGCCAAACTCCAAAATAATGATTTCCACTCTCAAGCAGTTGGAAGAAAAGAAGCTGATACATATTCATATCAATATTATACTCAACTAGTTGCCCAGTTACTCCTTTTGATACTAAAATACTCCACACAAATCTACAGCAAAACGTTTTCAGATCCACACTGCTACTCCTTGCTGATTTGATCAATGTGGTTTAAAAATGGTGGTGAAACAGCAGGAATTAGGAGAACTTGAGCTCTGGAGCAGAAAGATAAGCTGCAAGTTTGGGGAAATGGTTATTCTGGGGCAAAAGGTATGGAGGAAATCTGACTTGGGAAAGCAGAACCTCTGGGATATGATTGCCAAGGGACAATGCTGCACCTGGAAAAAGAGAGCCTCCACCTATTTTTAGTCCCTCAAGGCAGGGCATTTTTCCATTCTTTCTTGTCACAGCCGTAGTTAAAACACCAGTAAAGACACTGCACGGAAACATCCAATATTGACTGCATATGATGGAAATTACTGACATTTCCCTCTCCCCCATCATAATATTTCTGCTAAGTTGTGAAAAATATGAATAAAGACATAAATGCATTAAAATGAAATGTATACAGAATTTTTAAAGTGTATTATGAGGTTGTTGCAGCAATATCTGTTTGGTAAACAGAAAATGCAGCTGTCTAACAACAGCCATTGAAATGTGTAAGTATCCCAATAAACTCTGCTTCTTGTGGCTGCTGAGGCCAGTTTCAGTTCCCATGGAAACAGATGATGGATTGCCAAAAATGAGATTTGATGTTTTAAAATAATCAGTGATTTCAACTAGTGATTACTATGAAAGTGTTGCAGTCCTCTTGCAGCGAGGAGGTTTTATGCAGGGAGCAGGGAAGGAGCACATGGCAGCTGGCAGGCAGCAGCAGAGTTGTTCAAATTCTTGCAAATGGTCGTGGCTGCTGAATGACAACAGCAAATGCAGTTTCTTGAAAAATCATTGAGTAAAATCTAGCAAAACCCCATTTTATAAAGTGAATAGGCTTTGAGGTTTTAGGAAAAATATGTTGTTGTACAGCCCCTAGGTGCAGTGCTTGCAAGTGCTTTTCCTAAATAAGGTCTCCTTTAGACCTCAGTTCTGAGAATTCAAGGAGCCAAGCACATACAAGCTTGAAATTGCTGGATATTTGTTCTCCTGTGTTATTTCTCAATGACACATTGGCTCCTGATTCTTCAAATAAGCCACAACAAACTGAAATAAAATGCTGGCAATGTTCAGTTTTCCAGAGACTGCAGGGGAGTTCCAGGGGGGACAGAGGTCTGGGATGCATCAGTGGCAGTACAGGGGGTTTGCTGGGAGTTTGGGTTGAGAAGACTCAACAAGACTTTTTGGGGAAGAAGCTAAAGAAAAGTGAGGGCCACACTCCTGGGACATTGACACTCCTGAGAGGTGAGCAAGGAAAAGATTTCCTCCAGCATTTCCACTCCTTTATCCTGCTATGAAAAGCAGGTTGATCTCTTCCACTCTTTCCCCACGCCAGTGGCAGGAATTTAGGGAGAAAAGCAAAGAGGGAATTTAGGGAGAAAAGCAAAGAGGGAATTTAGAGAGGAAAGCAAAGAGGGAATTTAGAGAGGAAAACAAAGAGAGTGAAGCTGAGCAAGCAATGGCTGTGCTCACTCCAATAAACATTTGCCTTCTCTGTCTATGTCTAGAATTGGTCCTTTCATGTAAAACAAGGGATTTATGTAACACATAAAACCAGCCACAGGTGTGTATTAAGAAATAAAAGGTAGCACTAACAAGCAGCAGATAAATAGATTTCACACAAATTTTGGCAGAATTCGACTGTTTTCTCACTTCTAATTGCAAGATGCCTTTGAAAAGTTTCACCAGAGCCAAAAATGCCTCCTCTCACACCAATCTGACTGACCCGTGGAACAGCAGACAGCACGTTTGTGATGGATTTCAATTCATTTGGAACCTGTTTAGTGAAGGCCAAGCACAAAGCAGCTCCACTCCCACTCTGGGCACCCGGGATAAGGCACAGGCTGCCAGCTCCTGCCTCTCCCTGCAGCACTAATTAATGTAAAACTGCTTCGCTTTTGCTCCCATGCAGCAAATTCTTTAAATTCAAGTTGAATACTGTTAACAAAGTAGACGTGATGCAAATCAACCACAAAAGCCACAATGCATCCCCAGAGTGCCAGGTTCTGTGGTTTTGGGGTTGGTTTTTTTTCCTTCCTGGATCACACAGCAGTTTTCATGATAAAAGTAAATCTGCCAAAATGAAAGGCTTTTAAAGTATTCCACATAAAGCTGTATCTTAAAGCTACAAACTTATATGTCTTAGCACCTTTTCACATCATATAAAAATCCACTGGAGTCATGAGGCAAGACAGAATTTGTCCTTTCCTGCATAGAAAGAAAATTAACAATCCTTTGTAGTACAGAGCCAGAAGTACTGACAGATACATTTTACTCCAGTCAGTTTTGATTAATAAAAGTTGATTGGTAAACTTAAGACATTACCTTTTGCTATATTTGATAAATCACAAGCATTTTGCATCTATTTCCATAAAAGCAGAGATATGTGAGGGGCCACAGGAGATAAATTGTTCCCGGGGATTTCTGAACAATTGCCACTTTTTAAGCATAAAGCAATAGTTTTCTTTTGCATATTTGCTCTTAAGAATGACTACGACACTTTTAAATAGTCTTATCTTGGCTGCATATTAAAATATTTCCATTTGTAGGCAGAGTAGTTCAAAGATTGACAGAAAAACGGTTTTCCACAAAAGCACATTCATTATTAAAGGATTATATTCATGATTTGTCCCTAATAGCATCTTTAGTTCTGATTAGAAAATGCTGCAGATGCAAAAAGTAAACCTCAAAATATGATGACGAGTCTTCATATTTACCCACCCCTAGACTGAGGATGATTTTTAAAAAATAGTATATAATTCACTTTCAAAGAGTAATGCTATTAACACTCCTTTCACAGCCAATATTTTCTTTCTCAAAGTACATTTGTCCCCAGAAAGCAACAAACTCATAAATCAATTTCACTGCTAGCTGTGATAAGTAAATCATACTTAGAGCAAAAAAGGTTTCCTTCTAGTGACACTTGCATTGCCTTTGTTTTACAAATTCCAAATCCATGATTAATAAGGGTGGTAGCACATAAAATGATTTTGTTCTTTATATGTGATCATCACAGGAAAAACAATATCCAACAGTCAGATTTTCCTCCTAGACAGTGATCTTTGAAGTTTTATTGAAATTTACAGCTGCGGAAGATTGTCCTGGAAGATACTGTGAGCAGCTGAGGCCCATTAAAGCACAATATTAGTTCCAAGCATCCACTTTTTTCTAGCAAAGATATGGATTTTACAGCGCTACCGTAATGGCAGCAACTTCCCCTGGCTTATGAAAAAAACATACATTACAAAAACCCTCTGTGGCTTGTGGTCCGAATTTGTAATGAAACGTATTGGTCAAATCCCAAAATGTGCCTCTCATCCCATCAGCCCGAGAGCCTCTCCTGGGAAGAATCCCCTTCCAAACGAGCCTTGCTAAAAGGCACGTTCTTTGGCAGCAGGGTTTTCTTCCTGCTGTCCCTGTCCCCCCCGCGAGGGGCTGTGCTGCTCCCACCCACTCTGCACTCAGCATCCCACGGTCCCCAGGAGCCACCTCAGCCTTCCTCCCCCTCCATCAAAGCCAACAACAACAATCAACCCGGGAAGCTGAGAGTCTGCATAAACGACTTTCTGACACGTGTGTTTAAAACCTGTGGCAAACAAACGATGTGCAGAGAGGAAAGCAGTGAGGTTGGATCCAGACAAGTCAAAGAGCTTTGGGAAAGAATCCTGGGATTTGCTTCCCCCGGGCTGCTGCTGTTTGCCTGTGCTGAGCCCCTGACAGACAGTGATGCTCACACAGCCCCTGACTGTGCCAGGACTCCTCAAACTGAGCACTCCAAGAGACGGTGGCACATTTCCCTACAGTCCTTCATACCCATACAAGCCTTGGGGACAACACTGAAACTATTGCAAGATGATTCCCAGTGCTGCCTGTTCCTCCAAACAGAAGTTACTCAGTGCAGAGGTTTGGTTAAATAAATTAATTACAGGGTGGAGTTGATGAATTTTAGTTTAAGGGAATAATTTAATTCTACCAAATATTCTTCTTTCTCAGGTACAGACTTAACATGCAGCCTGTGAAAGGTTCATGCAGATAAACCCAATATTATAGGGCTTTTCCACATCTTATTGCTGAGAGGTGTCACTCCATGATGTCAGCAGACAGGAGTTCTGCAAATTTTTATTTTTAAAATTATTGCTCAGCTAATACATTGCAGAGTTGACAGTCTCTGAATTTATTGTTCAGTAATGATAATCATCACGATCTTAATGAAAGTATTATCCAGTGTATGTGAAAAGTAATTATGTGCAACTGGCTAAAGTTGTATGACAGGCTGGTATTTGCAGAGAGATGCTCTGTGCCACTAGAACTGCTCACAGAAAAAGAAAGTGGTGTTTGTTTTAAAGTGAAAAATATATACATGGCACATTAAGTCAGCTGCTATCATCAAAGCAAAACCTAATCTAATGCTATTATCAGCCCCAAATTTGATGTATTATTCCTAGATACTTAAATTTTTCTCATCTTTTAAAGCCTACTTAGCAACAGCTACTTTTTGGCGTTTTTTGAAGCTGCCATTAATATATTTACAATTTTACTTTAACAAATGTCTAATAAATTTGCACCAGCTCTGCCTATTTGTGAGGTATTGTGAGTGGTCAAAACCACAGCAAGTCATGAGAGAATTGCTTGTCCTTAATGTATTTTAATTAATTTCCACCATCTGCCAGCAACTTCAGTCTCAAAGAGTTAATGACCAAATACATCCAATAATGAATTGATCTGAGTGCAAAACACAGATATGAACCCACGTGTACCTGAAGGCAGTGCAATTCAGCATCCCTGCCTAGGGGGATGAAGTGCATTTGTGAAGTCTTTCAGTTCCTCAGGAGTTAATTAAGTGACTAAATGCCCATCCTGCTGAAAGGGACACCCCAGAAGTGCCTTCATACACAAAAAATGAACTTTCCTGGTTTGTGTCAGACATAATTCCACTGTCAAAAGACATGAATTAATATTCATCTAACTGCAGCTTACATGGGGAAGAGCAGTTTCACTGTAAGGAAGTTAATGAAGACAGTAATAACGTCTGCATAGAAGTTTTCTTCTTAAAGAAAGTGAATTAAATGAATTGATGGCTGGAATGAACCTTTTCTCTGAAAACTGCTTCACTTAGATTAAGGTAAAAAATCCTCTCAGAGTACTAAGGTTTTAATTCCTCAATGCCACAAGTGAAAGGCAATTGTAGACCCTGATGGTGCTACTGTCCTTTGTGCCTCTCCAAGGAACTGTTTGTGCTCGTGTAAAGAAAGTTAAATGTGCTTTGCTCTTAAGCCTGATGAAGTACGGGCAGGGAAGGCAAGCAGAATACTTGACATCCCAGAGTAGCAATTTCTTTTGATGCAGTCACCTTTAGAGAGCTGCTGGTTTTGGTAAGATGTGCAGGGAAACAGGCAAAAGCATCCCATCACTCAAGACCCCGGATAACAGTGCAGCTGTAACTCCTCATTCCTCTGCTGGTGTATTTGGAAATGAATCTGTCTGGGTGTAATGTGAAGTCTCTTCTAGAACTTCTTGGGGAATGCAGAATAATAACAAACACCTCAAACCCTAATTCTTATCCTTGCTCATTTTCTCTTGTTCTTGATCTTTTGGTCTCCTCTCCAATTCTCCACTTCATACTTTCCTAGCACGTACAGAGCTTCTTTCTGTTCTAGAAACACCTCTTAAAAATACCAAGCTGAGGCTTTGGTGACAAAGAACAAATAAAAGCTGAAATGAAAGTATACCCACACTGCACTAAGCAAGGAGGGGATGACAGCGACTTTTAGGACTTAAATTTTTAAACACACACCATCGTGTCCCACTGACTCTGCTGCAGATGTGTTAGTTGCCTTAAGTCATAAACTGTAACAACAACCCCAAGAGTATGTGCAGGCCATTTGCTTCACATTTATGTATTATACAGGGATTTGTTGACTTTACATGCCCACTCATTTAAGAACAAGTTGTCATCCTATTCCTTTTTTCATCTGGAGGCTTGAACAAAATATTGCCAACACCATTAGGATAGGTACTAATATGTGATCATTTGCTGCAAAATTCCACTACGAGTAACACCAGCAGTTAAATTAAATAGAATGTGCAGTCTGGAAAAAAACTGCCTGTGTCCCAAAGGAAGCTTTCTCCCAGAAAATGTCACAGCCATGCACACTCTCAGAGTAGGATCTAAAAAGAGGTAAAACTAAAGCTATTCACTGAATCTTTTCTCCCCACAACCCTGAACAACTGACAAGGGCACACAGTGATAGGACAAGAGGGGATAGTTTTAAACTAAAAGAGAGTGGAATATAGGGAAGAAGTTTTTCCTGATGAGGGCAGTGAGGCCCTGGCACAGGTTGCCCAGAGATGCTGAATAGCTGCCAGGGCCCCTCCCCAGAAGTGTCCTAAATACTGATACACAGTGAAGGAGAAATACATCAGCATTTAGCTCCTTAAAGCTGCTAGGAAAGCCTTACTGCAGAGCCAGTTAAATGACGTGCCTTGAAACATCTGAAGAATTTCTTAGTTTTTATTCTCAGAACTAGTGCTACTTTTGATCTTTTGTACCTCTCACCTAAGGACAACTCTGGTCCCACTTCAGTGAGATGAATCCATGCACACAAACATGAGGATCATTTTTATGGCATAAAAATGGTGCAGCATTAAGCACATGTAAATTAAGGGTTTTGCACGAGTAAGACTTAACCCACTATTTGAATGAATTTCACCATAACCACCACTGTTCTAACAACTTTTAGCACTGTTCATGTCCTCACTCCTTGTGCACCACAGCAATGTCAGTCCTAGAAATCATTATTAAAGCTGACACATGAAATTATGGCTGATTGATTAAGCCAAATCATTGTAGGCTTGTTTAAGAGCATTAAAAAAGCTTTATATTGATTTAGCAATATAAGGTACTTTTAATCCGATTAAAGAGCATCGTACAAGGTGGTTGTATCAATTTCCCTGATCAGTTTAGCAGGAGATCCAGTGAGATTGATGCATCAGCCTAACTGGATCACTGGCTAAACTGATCAGGGAAATTGATACCTCCTGGTGCACAAAAAACATGCTGAAATGCACAACTTGCTCCACAGGTAAGAAACAGCTCCCATAAGAAGTTTCTCCACTTCTCACAGTTTTATATGCATCCACTCCACATCTCAGCTTTCCAGTATATATAGGGCTGCCATATTTACTTCCCAAATTTCATGGACAGCAAGATGTGAGTGGATGCTCTCTGGTTTTTCCAATATTTTGAGACCTACTGCACACAGAGTGCTCTGATGATTGGTATGTGTACCATAAATCTGCCACTTCCTGAACGTAGCAGACTCACTATGCACCATCTATCAAACTTCCAAGGAGGCTCACACTTCCAGCACGGGCATTTCAGCTGCAGAAGTACTCAGAGATTCCTACACAAGCCAGACAAATGTTCTCAAATGCTCCTTTTAGACAAAATTTCTGACCAGGGAAATGGAATTGATATGGAAACCTTGGGGTGTATTTCACCCCTGCTGTAGCCAGTGGTGCAGTTCTCCCATTTGTAAGCACGACCACAATCACAGGTGATTTTACCCCAGCAATCCCAACGGGGTAAGAGCAAGAGGAAAGCACAGCAGGTGAAAATCAGCATCTTTATATTAACAAATACATGATGTACACAGCTCTACTTGCAATTTTCCCAAACTGTAAGAGAACTCAGGCAAATCTCGTTTTCAGGTACTGCAGCCTTGCCTTGGTCACTCTGCTCTGTTCCCTGTAAGGGTCCCAGGAGACTCTCAGGTATCAGGGTAACAAGGCCTTGGCACTATCTGCAAATTCCTGATTTGTGTATTCACAGCATTGACAACACAACATTTGTAATGTGGCAGAAGTGGAGAAAGTAGATCTTTAATGGTTAATAACTCAGGATTTGTCACTTAGCTCTCTTCAAGAGATTGCCCAGGAACCCATTGTTTCATCTTCCAGCTGTTTCCCATCAAATTACTATTAAATTATTCATAAATTATTACATGGTTTCTTCACATCCCTGCAATACTAATTTTAACAGTTTCAAAGCTACTCTAATACCAGCTTTCATGTTTCAAAAAGGCACACAGCAGTAAAATATACTGTACAGATTAGCAAAATTCAAACAGAAGAGAAGTTTTCCCTTTCTAACACGAACTCTAAAGCCTCATCACTCCTGGAACACAGCAATATCCCATTACCACCATTTGCTAGCACATCTATCCCTTGGAACACACAAAAATGTAATGCACAGTTAAAAACTAACTACCAACATTCCTGGCATTTCAACAGCTTTCTAATAAATGAGACAAGATTTAATCCTCATTTTCTAATGTTACAGCTAAGCCCTTCAGTCTCTTCTTCATAAAAACATGGGGTGGCTTCATAACTGTTTCAGAAAAGGATAAATGAGCACACCTTGAGATAATAACTAATCAAAGTGCAAGTACTGTGTCATTAGGGGTGAGCTGCTAATTAGTAAAAAAGAAATAAAACTGTTGTTGGCTGAAAAATAATTAAAAGAATAAACAATATCTGGAATTTTATTGCGAGGAAAATAGTACTAAGCATAACCCTGCAACAAACCCCACGGATTCATACATTAAAAGAAAAAAACCTCAGAATTCATTAAGTTAGTGCACTCAAGTAAACATAATTGAGAGCTGAACATTCCTTTTTCCAAAATGTATCACGAAAATGAAGAGCATGAGGGAAGCTCAGACATTCTGCACATCCAGCCCCTTATGCTGCACCAGGACCATTAAAACCACATGAATTATTTTGTCAAACTGCTTCAGAAGTTCCGAGACAGTCTTAAAATAGTAATTTATCTCAAACTTAGTATGAACACGACTACTTTATTCTCTTTAAACCTTAATTAGTGTACTTAAAATGTAAGCTGTGTTATCAAATATAATTAATCATATTTTAGGGTGGGTGTATTTTGAGCATTAACTTGACTTACATTCTGCTGCTTGGTATAATCTTGTGCCCGTCTCTAAACCACGTCACTTGGGGCCTCGGATGGCTGAGGATGTGTGGGAAGTTCAGAACAGCAGCTTGTCCCTCAGTCACTGTTTTTCTCTGGTCTGTGTCCACGAAATCTCCCATGTCTGAAAAAGAAAAAAAAGAAAATGTTTTGCCTTTCTCTCCGTTTCTTTTCAGGGGGCAGAGAAATCACCGTGTTTGCCAACAACCACTGGCACTGATAATTACTCATGGGACACCAGGGATCAGGGCACAGTTTGGATTTGGGTTTACAGAGGCAGGTGAATAAGGCAGGAAGGAATCCCCAGTGCTGCTGGTGCACACAGGCAGAGCATCCATGACAGCCCTGCCTGGCCCCTGTGGTCTTGGGCAATAACTGAGGGGTTTTACTGAAAATGACAATTTAATGGAGGTTTGTTTGCTTTGGTTTTTTGGTTGGTTGGGGTTTTTTTCAGACAAATCCTTAACAATAAAAAGAAACCCCTGAAATTCAACGGGATGCTCATGGTGTATATAAATGTGTGCAAGCAGCTCTTCCCATGCAGCCAGGCCAAAGGAGAGTCAGACCTAGGCAAGGATCCCAAAATGATCCTGGAATCCCAAGGTCATGCTGAGGGCTATCAGCTCTTCTGGCACATTCCATGGTGCATCCTTAGTGTTGGAGAGCAGCTTTTAACAAAAAAGTTAATGGAAGAGATGATACTACCCCTGCAGAAGCTCTGCCTCTGCAGGCTGTGTTTCACAGGCAAGTTCAGGTATCTCAGGAGACCTTGGAAAAATTCAGTGAGTGTTTTTTTCTTGTTTTTCCATTGCCTTTTGTACCGCATTTTTATCCATGAAAATGAACAGGGCTGTAGGCTCTTACTTCTTCACCCTCCAAAGAACTTCTCTGCATTTTAATTTGATTTAAACTAGGAAACTGACACACACACAACAGAGAACTATTCCAGCTTCTGTCACTGAATTCCCTTTTTTTAAAAGCACAACAGGGTTCTCTACAAGTTCTGTGCTGTAGAGAGGGATGCACAGGACACAGTAAAGAAATGACTGCTATCAGGTCTGTGAATGGCAGGAGACAGGAGAGAAAGAACAAGAGCAGAAATTAAAAACACATGGTGTTTTAAAGAAACTTGAATCATCTTTGTGATTTTCAAGTTATTTATTCAGACATAATCAGCATTGTACTTCCTCTGCTGCTCCAGATTCCTTACAACTGTAATCAGATCAGCTACTTGAAAAGAAATTTCAAACTGCGGAGGTGGATCTAATTAACTTCACTGTCATATGATTATTTTAGTTTTCACAATCCGGGAGTTTCTAAGCCCATCCTGTAATTAAGATTTACTCAGCAGTTTTCTCACAAATATCTGTTCCCATTCAGTTAAGTAATATGTTAGCATGTGTCGAGAATTTTTTTTAAATTATTTAACAAGTTCCCTGCTACTTCAGATATCTAGGACATGGGAAATACCTTGGATCATTCTCAGTGCCAGTATAATTACACCTTTCAGTTTTTTCACTAGAGATCTTGAGTTGGGGTGTATTGGGAAGCATCCTCTACTCCCTGGCAGAAATAGATCATTTCTTGTGAATCCTTCAGAGTTAAAAGACTAACATTTAATTCCCCAGAAGTTCTGATGAGAATGAGTTTTAAGATGATTTTAGGAACCCCTTGGAACGTTGCTTTCTGATATGTTTTGAACAATAACCAAAAAGCAATATATGATTAAATATCAGGAACTTACTACATCCACACAGCTTAAATCAATTAATTTTAAATCAAAACCATTAAAACACAGACAACAATCACGTGGCAATCAGTACCTACCCTGAGCAAAGAGAAAAGAGGATATTTAAAACTTGTAGAACACTTTAATCTGCAGGAATAAAGTGCAAATCTGACTGGCAATGTCACTACAGAAGCCATTTATGTCACTAAGGCTCAAGACCAAAGGTCTCCCAAGTGTCACAGGATCTGGTTTGCTTTGCCTCAGTGTCTTTATCAGTGAAAAGAAATGAATAAATGAATTAATACATAGACTGCTTAATTCAGACAGATTGAAGAGAGAACCTTTTAGCCTTGTTCAGCAATGCAGATCTACAAATTAAATGGGGGGAAAGTAAAACTGAAGAAAAGTAAACAATTGCACTTCTTACTCTCTCCAGAACAGCCAAACACACACAAACCAGACTGGAGAGACAAAACTCTGCACTGCAAACCTTCCCCCCCTTCAGAGGGGTATAAAGCTGTCATTTCAGAGACAGAATTCTTCAGCAGTAGAATTTCCTGTGTCTCCTTCTCACTATTGTTCCCACCAGGACTTCCTCAGGAATTGCTCCCTGCACTGTGCCAGTACAACTGCCTGCACAGCTGGGTAGGGAGCTGGACAGGGAGGAGTTGGGAGAGAACTTTACCAGCCCAGCAAAAGAACTGTTGCTCTTTTAGAAATTTTGGAGAAATCTCCCAGCCCACAGCTGCTCAAACATGTTTTCCTGCTGAGCCTAAAGGGCAGTGAGCTCCACTGCAATGCAGGAGTGGGAATGATTAGTGGGATGCAGGAGGAAATGGGAACAGTTTTCCCTGGGCCTGCTACAAAAGCCTTTGTCCTCTGAAACCACACCTGGAGATGCAATTTCAGAGGCATCCAGGCTCCTCCAGAGGCTCAGTGCTGCACAAGGACAGGCATCTCACCCTCCCCTTCCCCTGCTAAACCCCCTGCTCGCCCCACACCTCACTCAAAGTTATGTTCACTCACAGCAGCTTTCAGCAGATCCTCTGGGACCTGACAGAATTCGCTAAAACTGCAGAGGAGTTTTTGGAAAAATACTTGCAAGGCTCTGAGCCAGGTCAGAGTGAGCCCATGGTCAGTAGACAGCAGGGGCACAAGGGCTGGCAGAGGTCAGGGAAGGAAAACCCCATTTTATTTTAAAAATAAACCCCAGTTTATTTTTACTTTAGCTCCCAGCAGCTCTGAAACAATAGGGAGACCAAACATCAAATTACTGATCTTACTGACATTACAGATATAGTAACAAAATCTACTGTAATGCAGTGAACTGATGAACACAACACCAAAGCTTACATAATACCATTTGCAACTGGTTTTATTTTAAAAGACAGGAAATTCCATGTCATTTCCCTCATTGACATACTGATTAGCTTGAATCAGTTCCTTCAAATTGGGTGTCTAATAAATAATTCAATTTCTCTAAATTCTGCTTATCAAGTGACATTTACTACTAATGAATTTCCAGTTACTGCCCCTGACGAGAAATTTGATCCTTGTATGAGACTTAAGCACAGAACACAAATCTGTCTCTTTTTAAATTTCTTTTATGCTTTTACTTTGGAAAAAGAATTAGGCCTAATTTTATTATTATTTCCAAAAAAATTACTTGAATTGTATTTTCTATATGTTAACTGAAAAAAGGAAACCAAGAGTATGTGATCATTTCTTATATCACATTCACTAGCACAAACACCTGAGAAAATTAACTTAACCTTTCCAAATGGCAGCTGGATTTCAAAAATTCTGCAAAGTCCAAACTGAAGTGGGGCAAACATTGTGGGGGGAAAAGGGGTTTGCTTCAGAAAGGTGTTGAGAATAGAATTTGAAAGTTTTGTTGTAAAACTGCTGATTTTATACCACAAGGATTACGATGTGAAACCTTCCTGGTGCTATCCCCACCACCCCATTCCCTTTCAGATGCTGCTGCTTTCCTCTAGACTTTTTGTTGTTTTTCTTGCTGCTGTTGTTTTGATAGTTTTGACAGTTTTGTGCATGGCCTTCCTTAATTCCTTAAGGTGTAACAGTTCTCTCATGCTACAGATACCTCCCAACAATCTCATTTTCATGGCTTTGAACAGCTCAAAGACTCAGTGTTGCACTGCTCTGAGCTGCTTCCAGACGATAACTGAAGTATGGAACTTCTTGTGAGGCAGTAATTTAAAAATTTGTTAAACCTGATATCTAACACTTGTTCAGACTGACAAATGTTATCATACATCCGTTTTTTACCCAAAAAGAAGCTAATGAGTCACAGAGTGAGCCCCACTCAGACATACATGCCACTTGGACTTGAGATCTCCTCTGCAGCAGTGCCCCCATCCTGTTCCTCACGACGCACTGGTAGAAGCCAGCATCAGCCCTCTGCAGAGCTGGGATGATGTACCTGCAGGGCAAAAGGCACAATTAGAGAGCACTTCTTCCTGGTTGACACTTTGGCTTCAGTGCTGACTGTATTTTCTCTTACGAACAGCATTCTTGTGTAATCTCAGGTCTTTGGTTACAATATTGTCTGTTAATACAGATTTTAAAAAGCAGCTGACACGGAATGCATGAAATACCTTTCAGTCTTCAGTTCTGCATATGATAAATGCCAAGTATATCAAAAATTCACATGAATGATGGACTTGAGTTTTTCCCCTAGTTTTCTCCACCTTCATTCATAAGGCAAAGCAGGTAATCAGTTCAGAGGAGCCACAAGAAGACTAAGTGTATTAGGAAGACTTGCAAGAAGTATCAAAGCTTTCCAAAGAAAGCTCCACTGTGTGACCACTGAAACTCAGAGGAACCCTGGGAGTGCCACCATGTGCTGTCCTTTGTGTTTGCTCTGCCCTTCAAACAGACAGTCCACCAATCTCACCTTCCTCATTCAGCTACATCTGATTGCTCAACATGAAAATGAGCTGATAGGCACAGTTTTAATGGGAATAAAACACATGAATAATAGAGATAATCCTGCATTAAACAAACATTAATCACAAGTGCATATTCGCCCAGTCACCTTCAGGAGATATTATGGCAGGATTAATGAAAGTCTTTATGGAAGATAAGGAAAACTGCTGAATTTTAATCTTCGAAATTTAATTCCACTAAAAGAAAACATTTCTTCTTAGACTCAAATATACTGTACACACCCACGTGCAGAGCTTAATGCCTGAACAGGATGAGGGAGTGTAAAACAAAGGAGGCTGAAGATTCTGATGTCATCACAAAATAGACCCCAGCAAATGGCTCACATCACCAAACACAGGACTAAACCAGAGCCCAACACCCTGGGCAAGCTTTAGACATCCCTGGGATTTCCAGGAGCCTCTGGCTGCCCAGGGATACGAGAGCTGTGACTCCTGTGATCTCCTCTGGTCACTGCTGTGACCTCCCCGGGAGCACATTCCCTCCCGTGGCTGTGGCAGCTGGCACCAGGAAGCAAAGGAAGATGCCAGCCTGTGCTCTTTGTGGCAGTCACAGCAGCCCCAGCACACAAATAATGACTCTGAAACAGGAATGTTGTTTCCTCTTGCCTGCCAAGCCTCACCGTGGGGAATGGAGTGAGAGCACAGGTGAAAATACAAGGCAGAGGATAGAAATCAATAGGACAGAAGGCTTTGCTAGTTCCTGACAAAATCATTTCCTTCTCTGCCAGACAGAAGATTGTTGTAAAACATCATTATAAAAAAAAATGAACTGAAGATTCTGATATATACTGAAAATTAATTTGTGCAGTTCTTTTTACTCAACAGTTACACATTAACAATCTTTCTTTCTCCCATAAAGATTTATGGAGAGAAAGAAAGATTGGCTTTCTTGGCTAATGCCTTGTCTATTAAATAAAACCAAAGTTAAAGGTCTCTTTCCTGAGTGTGCATCTGTACTAGGACAGTAATGCAGAGTTAGTTTTGCTGCCACCGGGACAAAACAAATCAATTAGATCAGAAGTGTCCTACTTTGGTTTTCTTTTCTGACTTATTGAAGTTTCAGCAGGAAACATTCTTAACACGTTGCCTGAAGAAATGAAAATCTTTTAAAAATTTACAGTGAAAATCCCATCTCCCTTGGAAATTCCAAGGCAGCCAAAACCTAGAGCAGCTGGATTCTCAGTGGACCTACTGGGTATATGTAATGTGCAGGTACAGCAAGCAAAATTAGAAGAATTAAATAACAAAAGTGGAAAAAAGAGATAGGACATGTGTTAATACTGTTTGAGACTAACTTGAAAATTGCAAACCTGGGCAAGGGATAAATATTAATGGAATTTCTGATTCTCTGTTTACAATTTTAAACGGTCTTTATGCACCTCATATGTCTTCTTATTGTTTTAAAACCTACTTTTCTATTTACCTAACAGCCTTGCTACTGCTTTTGTGCTACGCTTTTCCCATTCCACCTGTTTTGTGACCTGCAAGAAGGGATATAAATAGGCTTTCTAAGTTCCAAAGAAGACTGTCTTCCCCAGCATGAACTGAAATCGAAGGTTAATACAATTCCTTACAGTGACAAGACAGAATTTTGCTTTATTTTTGTCTCCTCTCAAACTCTGAAGACAGATCTTCCCATTGCAGAGATGCCAGGAGGCTCCTTGAGGTTCCTGGGGATGTCTGCAAGGACTTTGGAAAGTCAGCCCCGACTTTTCCCTCATTTTGAATGGCACAGCCAACCAGAACCTGGCGTTTGGGAGGTTTCTGCAGAGGGATGGGAAGTGACAAGCGGAAAAGAGAAGCTTCAAGGAGAGTCTCCCTGAGTGTGATGTGCTCTATCACCCCTCTGCAAAGAGCTCCAGGAGGGAGTGGCATCAGCCACCTAAGGAGGAATCCCAGCCAACACTTACAGTTCATTCTCAGTTTAAAAATTGAAACCCTCATTTTAATTTTAAATGCCCTAAGAGTTAAAAGCGAAGCTATAGGCTGCGGGATTTAATAGTCGTAATTATGGGTACAGAATTAAAGCTAAATGTATTTTATTAGATATTCATGTTACTTTTTATCTACTCAAGCTTTTGACAAAAGACTGATGCATCAACTGCATAAACTTTTAAAATCTAACTTTTAAAATACAAAACTAAAATTGAAATGTGTCCAATGTTAAAAATAGGAATCACATATTTTTAAGTAATTTAGTTCAAAGTGTATGGCTGCTTAGACATGACTTTAGTTTCTTAAATTCCAATAAATCAATATCTTCAGGCCACAAAAGCTAATATGAAAGACACACCTGGTCCAGAACTTAATTCAAAAGAAAACAAAGGGGGAAAAAAGAAAACAGAAAAACGACACTGACTGAATACTGAAGTCTCTTAACTTACAGACATGACCAAAATTGCTCCTGCAGTCAGCAGCATTGATTTGTTTTCATAACGTGGACCTCAGATCACAAAGAATGGATAAGGTTCTTTTATAAATTCTTAACACAAAGTGGTGTATGCACAGTCACTGTGCAAGCCGGGCTGTGCACACAACAGCTTCGTTAGACAAAGAGAAGCTGCTCACTCGGGGTCACCAATGCCACCATGTAAAGACTCCAATTAGTTCTTTACTCACTTGGGCTGTTATAATAACATATTTTCAGCCTGTTACAATATAGGCATTACTTTCACTGAGACACGCTAAGTAATATCAATTACCAAAAAATCTTTGATTGATGATTCAAATTGCAGCAGAAGTCACTTACTCAGGGAAGATTCGTGCATTTAAACAGACTATTTACCCAAGAGAACTGCACAGCAAACTGTTATGGGGTCAAAGGTTAAATTTTGCAACTGGAATTTTTATGGCTGAGCATATCTTTTCCTGGCTCTCATTCATCCTAATGCACTCATGCCATTTTTTGGAAGCTTAAAGTTTTGCATTTCTATAGAATCAAAATAATCAAAATCCTGTTTAGCTGATCTCTGGCTGTGGTGTAGCAGTAGGGATGCAATTTCTAAATTAATATTTTCTATCAATATTATTTTATTATCATAAACCAGCAGCTTCCTCTGCGCCAGATCTTTTAATGAGAAATAGAAATAAGAACAATATAAAAACCGCAGAATTAATAAATATGGTTTGAATCATGACCTGACATTCACAAGAACAAATTAAATGCAACAAGGGACTGACTGCAGGTATGTGCACACACAGCTTGGGAAAGGTGTTCCAATAACTGGCTCACACTCACACTGCCATACACAATAAAATTCCAATTTGGTATTGGGATGTCCACTTGTTTAGGAAATACCACGGCACTCTGGTCTTATTTCAAAATGTCACACGTTCTTACTCAGGTTTCTCCTAATACCATGAAATGTCATCTCCCAGTGCCTAGCACACCTACAGGGCTGCAGTCCTAACCTTTGCTTGCTGTTCATTCCACGTTGATGTTTTTGTCCTCCTGCCCCATTTTTCCTCCCACTCTCTCAGCATCTCACATGGTCCAGGGCTGCCTTCAGCTCCTTCTACCCAACCACTACAACTGACTCTGCTGTTGTTGATCAGAACAAGTGGCATTTGCACAGAGCCATGCTCAAACATTCTGTGATTTGTTGTGCTGTTAGAGATCTTTTCATTTTCTAGCAAGCATTCACAAATCTCCTCTTTATGTGCATGTGGCTCGTAATCCACATCCCAAAGGCTTGAAAGCAGCAACCATGAACAGATGCAGGGACTCAGGACTAAGAGGGTTCATCCAAATCAATCTTGCATTTCTAGGTAACTTCATGGAGAACTAAATGCTTGGGTTTAAACAGTTGCTAAATACTTGAAATGCTAAATGACCCACAAAAGTTTCAAAAAGTTATTTAGGGGAATTTTTTCCCCTAGTGCTCTGTAAATGTAACTAATATCCAAAACAGGACTAGTGCTAGGTTATAATTTTGAAAATCTTTGAGAAAAGTAATTATGGATTACCTTGTGTAACAATATAGAACTTTATATCATTATCTGCATACCAACTTATACTGTAATTTCTGTCTATATTGATGGAGCCTAACTTTTCCCTGCCTTAAGCCTTGTGTCCCAAAACTGCAGTATTTAGCTTGGTTTGCAAAAGGAACAGATGTTGTACCTGGGCTCTCTCTGTCACATACCCACCCCTCACAACGTCTGAACTCACCTGGCAAATTCTACAAAACTTGAAAGCCCCAAGTAAGTTGCATAAAAATTAAATTTCCGTAAGGGTACAGAAATTTCCCTTCGCATGGAGAAAACGCAGTCAGTCCTCCCACATTAGAGAAAAGCAGACAAAACTTGGCTGTCTGGCACGTTGATACTTGGCCAGCCATGTGCTGCCTATCAGCAGGAATGAGCTCTGATAAGCCACACTGAGGTTTTTCTCCTGTTTGATGGAATGGCTGTGGGATGGGGAGGGAGGCGGGAGGGAGGTCCTGGGGGCAAACTGCACAATCATTAAAGGGCAGTTTGTTAAACTATCAGCTCTGTTTTGGAATTCCTAGAATTGAAACAGAAAGTTTTGTGTGGAATTAAAGACAGACCACATTCCTCTAGATCTGATGGAGACTGGCAGTCCCAGCAAGCGGGCTCGGCTCAAGGATGAGTTCACACATAGTATGTAACATTTAGCTAAGGAATGTGTCTCCTATTTATCACAAACACAGGTAGAAGTTACATCTCCAGCAAAAGGCATTTCTGGTACTTCAAAATTCCATGTTAGGACCCACATTTTGAAGTGTCAAACCTCATTTTTAGCAAAGGAATCTCATCTCATCTGTTTACAAAACCCACTCTTCTTTCATAATAAACCCCCAAGTCGCTGTGTCTGTATCTACAAAGCTCTTTGAGGCATTGGGAAACTGAGGGGTGGGGGTTGGTTTGGGGTTGTTTTTTGCAATCCCACTTGCAGAAGGGGATTCTGTGGATGTTATTTACTTGTATTCACTGGAGTAGGAGGTTATTTCACTGCCGTTGTGCAACCACTTGAATTCCAAGGGCCAGCTGCCTTCGGCAAGGCACGTCAGCACCAGTCGGTTTCCTTCCAGGTGGATCTGGGGCAAGCCTGGTTCTGTCTTGAAGAAGGGTGCAACATCCCCTGAAATACAAAGGAAAAAAAATGGGTTTGGAGGCTATTTAGGAAAATATAGGAGAAACTACTGATACTTAGCTCATTTCTTCTCAACAGGGTCATGGTAAAACAAGAAACAATATGATTCAGTTGAGGCTTGCACTGGTGCATTCATAACTGAGCTTTATCTTTAGAGGCAGAATTACCAAGATCTTGATAAACTTCGTCCTTGCCCACTCAGACAAGCTTTTTTCCATGTTTACTCTTTCTCCAGATGAGAATTCCAACGGCAGGCAGTGAACAGCCCTATTGCTTCTTTCCACCCCCTTCTCCTTTCTGAGGATTAAATCCATTCAAAGCTTTTTTTTTTTTCTTTTCTTTTTTTCTTTTCTTTTTTTTATTTCGTTGGAAGCGACCAGAAGAGTAATCCTGGATAGAAATGATTATCACAGCAGGGAAAGTCTCAGGGTAAATGAAGATTCTTGATAGGGAAAGAATTTGGAAAAAAAGACCTCACAAGTTCAATGCATTTTTCAATGTTCTTGCCAACCAAAATGTGTTACATTATATTACCTGAAGCCACTAACAGATTTTTGAATTAGGGTACTTCAGTAATATGCAAGGGTCACATGTAATCTCAAACTCTTGTGAATCACAAATAAAACACTCCAAGCAGCAAAATTCTTGATGGATAAATTGCCAAAGCTCTGCTCAAATACAGATTGATTCTGAGTTCTCACCTGCTGGAGACCTACCCCAGTCACCTCTGGAAGATGAAGGGTTTTCACACTTTACGTGTCGAGTTTCTGCTTGTAACTGTAGAGGAACTACGGGCTTAATTTTAAAAGCATACAAATACCTTCTATCACCAAAATTAACACAGAATGGCCTGGGTTGGAAGCGATGTTACAACTCATCCAGTTCCTGCCACGGGCAGGGACAACTTCCACTTAACCAGGTTGCTCCATCCAACCTAGCCCGGAAAACTTCCAGGATTTTATGATTACACATAAAATACAGGAGTTATATTCAAAGTTAGAGATTTAATATAAAATAATAATGATGCTGAGTAAGTAGACAATACTGAGCTCTTCTTTAAAGTGTGCAGGGTGTGTGTGTGTGTATATTTTATACATAAAATATGGAAAAAAATCAAGATACATGAATGTTGTCCCAGTGCAAGTAATGGTTCAGTTAAACTGCAAACCTTCCTTTAAACATTTATTTTTACACAAGCTCAGGCATTTTTGTACTTGCTATTTAAAGAGTTTAACCTATTTTTTACAGTTTGGAGTGAAGTGCCCTCATGTGCTGTTCAAGACTGGCTGGAATTTTTGAATCCACAGGTCACAGAATCACTGACAGCCCCAGGATAGCCCCAGCGGCTCGGGGCAAGGGGTGCTGCTGGTGGTTTCCCAGTGGCCCTGGTGTTCCACTGGGGTTCACAGCCCAGCCTGGGGAAGTCAAAGCCTCCAAGCCTTTATCTTTCACTTTGCCTCTGCTCAGGGAATTTTTCTGACTGCAGAGCACGTGGCAGCACAGTCTCGTTATCGTTGAAGGGTCCCGGGGCAGAGCTGGGCTCCAGCTGAGCGTGGCCAGGGAGCCCCAGGCCCACTGGTGCCAAATATCTCCTGGAATGGGCTATAAATCAACCACAGCTCCCCACTCATCTGATGATTTGGATTGACAAATTGTCTCCTGAGTTTTTAGAATTTAACTTCAGGAACACAGTCAGTTATGCAGAAAGAAAAAACACATCATCTTAAAGCAATGCTTATAAACTATCACACAAAATCCAGTCTAACAAACTGAATTAAAAACTGTATTTGGGGTAGGGCCCTTTTCTGATTTGTAGCATTTTAAATAACCTGTCCTTCAAACAAACTGATGTATGATGAGTGCAGATCAGCAGTATCTTCTCTGAATTGGCTCTATAGGAAGCTACAACCATTCAACATATGAGAAAACTGGAACAGTTCCAAACTAGCAGATATTCCCAGACAAGCCAAGGAGAGTTTTTACACTTCTCCACACTATTACATGACTGAAAATATATTCTGCAAAGCTTCTCTTTAGCTGTTGTTTTAATGACTGCAATTACTGTGAAATCATCTTATCCCAATTCTCATTGTCTCCTAGCTAGTAAAACCAACCAATATTTTAAACGTTATAAAGGAAAATTTAAGTTGGAGTTAGAGGATGTTCCTGTGAAATACAGCTCTTTTACCCAGAGTGAAAAGCAAATTTTTCCAAATGTATTTCTAAACAAGTGAGAAAATGCTAAATCCTGTCAAAGGTATTTCGGGGAGTTTCCCAAGGGAGTCTCAGACATTCTGCCCTGGTAAGATTAAAGGTGTCAGACTTCCTCTGGAGATGGAAATGCAGCAGCTGGGAGCAGTGATCGTGTTCAGGGGAAGATAACAGAGCCCACTTGGTAAAGTGAAATGATTAGTGCTGAGTCTCCTGAAAACAAGGTTTACCTGCTCATGTACAGAGGCTCCTGGAAGGAGTTCCATAAACTATTCCTCCCCACAGGAAGTTTAGTCACTGAGGGAGAGCTCAGTGGAACTGATGTCTGCACCAAACCGAGTCATTTGTTGATCCTTGTTTTCAGTGATTTACAGACTCAGCAGCACAACCTCCTTCATTACTCACTCTGAATTATCCACTTACTCCTAACTTACGTCTTTCCAAGAAAAAAATGATGTATTTGGAAGACAAAGTGCTACCCACAAGTCTGTCATTCAGCCCTATGTTTCCTACTCAAATATTCCAAACCCAGTGATGCTGCAGCCCACTCAGAGCTATCTTCCATTTAAAGCATCACAATCAAGCTGTTATTACATGAAAATGATTCTCAAAACTCAATCCAGTTCTGTTAGAAGCTAAAATTTAATAGACCTACGGGAATATTTTTATAAAGAGTACAACATGCTTTATAAATTACCCTGGCTCTCTGGAAGATTTACTTAAACCCTTGAAGTAATTTTATCTTCTAATCCTTTATTCCTGACTTTCTCATCAATCACATACCATCAGTTTATCAAATTCAATTATGCAATCAGAGCTCACTAAATATTCACTGAAAGCAGAAATGAAAATAAAATACAGAGCAAGAATTCCTTGCAGAGAGGCAGCTTTGATGACGTTGCCATTTCTGCAGCACAAGGCTGCTCAGACCTCAGGCTCGGGATGAAACCAGGGCTGCACCCTGGGCTTTATTTACAGCTTTAAGCTCTAATGGAAAACAGAATTTAAACCTGGACCTGCAAGGAAAAGTTTGGTTGTTATAGAGCATCCCCGGGAAACAGGAAAATTGGCAGGGAAAAAATCAAAGCCTTCTCAGAAGGGTTGTGGGAAAGAAAAAACTGGCTGAGGGATGGAGGACACAAGGGGGCAGTTAATAGGTATGAGATACTTGCACTCAGTAATTAACTACACAAGGGCTCACCAGGAGGGCAACCTTGGCCAACCAAGGGTTTAGAAGCCAGGAAGGCATTTTTTGTTTTATACTCCTCAAGAATGGAGTAAAATACTAATGAAAAGACTATCTGAGTCCTAAAGTCCTAAAACAAAAAAATAGTAAAATACTGCAATTATTATTCTTGGCTAGAATACTTTTCTGCCTACCCAAAAAAAAAAAAAAAAAGTTAAAAAAAAAATTAAGCAAACATTCATGCTATACACTGTGGCTTTTTCTAAATGTGTTAATACTTCCAGCCTCTCTGGCTCTTCAGTGATGCTGATTTAAAAATAAAAGTAATAGTAATTAAAAAACTTTTTGAGTTGCAAGAAGGAGCAATGGGATAAGGTGCCAATCTGTTGGCACATGTATATTTACAGCTTCAGTAAATTTTCATTAAGTCTGCGTACCAAACTCGCCAACATCCCAACTTCTGTCCTTAAAAGGATGCTGCAGATTTATTTTTATGTAAATCTCAAGAAGAAGTAGGATTGAATATGCCAAAATTATCTGGAAATTTGCTCCACAGCATTTCTGCCTTGCTTTTCTGCACCTCCAAACTGCCCGAGTTTTATTGCACTGCTGGGTTGGCCCATCCAGTTTCTTTCCTTGGTACATGCAAAGCTTAGATGGATTTTCCCTCAAAACAGAAATTCAGAACTAAATTCAGCAACACCCAGACAGTTTTTCTTGGAGTAATGCTGACATTTTAAATACTAAATGGTGCCGGGTGCAGTTGTCCTCTACCCTGGGCTTGTCCTCAGCCCTGGCAGATGAGATGCACCACAGGAGAGCTGAAAGCTCCCTCATGCTCCATTATCCCTGAAAATCATGTTCAGGAGCAAACAGGACCTGCAAGAGGAAAAGGCAGCCTGGCTGGACAGCTTTAGAATGGCAACAAAAATTCCAGGAGTAGATGCTCATTAAATATCCAAGGAACCCCAATCTCATAAGGATTGCACGAGTGAACGAGACTCCAGAAACAGGAGAGCACCTTCCAGGACCTCAAACATTCCCTCTAACAAACAAATTAACAAGGCTCAGCTAATGATTCTTAGCCCTTGAAGAGCTTACATTTGTAAAACACATAAAGCAAAGTCAGATTAAATAGATCTTTCAGTTACTACAAGGTCTTACAAGATCTTGAAAGCAGTCGCACAGTCCCGTCCCTCAGGAATTAATACATTTTAATTAAAGACACAATTTGATCTTGAGAACCTCTACCCTGTGGAGAGAAGGAAAGTTATAATACTCCAGAGAGGTACCACATCACCCTCATCAGTAAAACCCACTGCAACCACCCTCTTCAAACCTCAGCTTCTTTTTCTCCAGAAATGTTGCATATCAACAATTATAGGCAAAATCAGGTGCTCACTTCCTGAAAAAAAACCAGTTTCTGTGGTCCTGAACACTCAGAGGAAGGAAAACGCAGGGAGTGGTGAGAGCTGGCTGAAAGATCCCCACTGCCACTGCTATTTGTCTTTGGTATATATCTCTACTTTCAAGTCATTTATAGGTGAGCTAATATTGAATATTAAAAGTAGATCAACCTGTACAAAAAACAGCAATTCAGAGCAAATACATCTCAATCACTTAACAAATACCAGGTGAGCAGCTGCCCTTCCATCACTCAGTTGGCCCTACAGGTTCAATATTGAAAAGAGAGTTTTGACCGAGATACATGTTTCAAACTCAAAACACAATGGGTTTATTAAGTAGCACACCTCTATGGGCTTTAGCTTATTAATCTCCAGCCAAAACATGATGCAGATTACTGCAGCTTCTAAAGCTATGATGAACTGACATGGGAAAACAAAGAACAGAATTATCTCTGAGGAATTCTCCAGGAAAATGAGGCAGAGGCTGAACGATCAGCCCAGGAGAAGATCTGCGCTACAGAAATGGTTTGGTCTCAGTGTCTGCCAGGAAAGGAGATGTGAGCCACCCTCAGGCGGGTGAACGATGACTGCCATGGAAAGGGTATCCCGAAAGGTCTGTCTGGGGCACTGAATGTGTAATACGAAAGTACAGGTAAAATGGCAGCTGGAGTCAGGAAACCCAAAGGAGAGAGAGGAAGAACCTTTCCAGTAAGACACAGAAATTGCTACAGCCATGGACAGCAAAACCCCATCCAAGACCAGACTGAAGTTCAGCTGTGAGCACAAACAGTCGAGCACGAGCTGCTCTGCTCTGACAGCAAATAGCTGCAACCTCCTGGGAAAATGGTTTTTCTTCTTATTCCCAAGCTGGATATGGAAAAGATTTTCTCTATTTTCTTTTCAAAAGGATCTTTTAGTCTTGCTATCTCGCTTTTCTAATCTTAGAGTTTCTGATATACATGCGTACATGTGCTAGCTCTGGATGCAAGTTGTATTCTCTTGTGGAAATGAACTTCAATAGATTATATGGCATATGAATTTGGAATTATAACACAGTAAATCCCGGGAAATGTACCAGAAAGTCAGATTGAACTCAGATATATTTGAATCAATCTTCTTTTGAATTCAAACCTTCTGAAATGCATTGGTGAGATGCTGGGGAAGTTAGTATATGATCTATTCATAAACTGTCAACAATGTCAAACATACATTAGAGCATTCAGTCACTTTAACTGTATTGATTTGCAGGAAGTCTATTTTACCCAAAATATTAGATCTTTGAGATTCAAATTTTTGTGGTTGGAAGTGTGACATAAATCCCCAAGTACAACAATTAAATTTAAATTGCATTTTACTACCTCATCCTAAACCTTGACTTCAAAGGACTGATGCACCATAGTGAATATTTCATTAAAATATCAGGTTATTTTTCAAATATACTGCAGCAGCTAAGAATTTTCACACAATGGTAGAAAGCATTCTCTCAAAATGGATTTTCTGAACTTTCATCAAAGATGATATCTGATTTTATATTGGAAGAGTACTGAAGCAAGTGTATTTAAATCAGTCTTTCTTCCTCAATTTCATACATCAAGTAAATGAGCCCAAGCTGCCCATTTTTGTCGTCCTAGAGATTAAAAAGATAACCTTCTTTTTGGGTACCTCCATTATAATCCCTGAAAGCAAATACAGATATCAGCTGAGGTTGATGGATGGTGCTTTTAGAGGTTTAATTGGGGATGGAATTAAATTGTTTTAGGACTCAGCAAGTTCTGTGAGGAAGCCCACATATTTTTAGAATAAGTGACATTTATTTCTTTTAAATGCACAGTCACAAGGAGACAAGATTTCAATGGGTAACTTCTTTTCCTGCCTTGAACAGCTCACACAACTAATTGGCAAGTTAGTTATTGGGTAAATGCCAATCATATATTTGATTTGGATGGAGGAAATATTGAACTAAAGATTGCAAACCTGTTGCAGCCTATCCCAAGAGGAAAACTAAACATTCTGTAATGTATAGTTATGATTAGCTTTCAACAATTCAATAGAATAGGAGTCCCAAGTGGCAAGAATGAGTGTTTCACACTGATAGTTAGGTAGATTTAATTAAGAATTCCTTTTTTTTTTTTATTTGAAGCATCACTTCTCTATTTCAGAATTACCTAAATGGCACTGCAGATTCCAGTTGGCTTCTCTGCTCCTCATTTTTTGATGCAAACAGACCAAATGTTTTTCCCAAATCTTGGCTATTGCATAGTATTGCTTAAAAGAACAAACATCCTAATTCATTCCCTTAGAAACTTCTTTAATTCTAAGATAAACACCATGAAGTGACTTGCTACACAAAAATTGTTTTGATATTTTCAACCTTTCTTCACTGTTTTAAGGCAGCTTTTCCTGTTATCTCTCTTAGCCTTCTTCCATTTTCTCTATAAACAGCTTTAGATGAACTACAAAAATCCATTTGCATCTTGAGACTACAGAAAAAAGCCAGAGCAGATTTTTTTATGATAAAAAAGGAAAATCTTACTATCACAGACTGCTTAAAAGTCCTTAAATATAACCTGTTCTTTGTATTCATAAAATCCGCTCCCTAACACTCTGCCATCTATTAAAAGACCATCCTTTCATTCACTACACAATCACTTCTTGAAGAATTCCCTTTTGAGAAAAGATTTCTCAAGCTTTATTAGAAACACTCAAAACAGAACTGAAAGGAGGAGGGCCTTCAGAACTACAGCAGTTTTTATAGGACATGGATTCTGATAGAAAAGAAAAAAAGACGATGGTTGGTAACATCACTCCATTAAAATTCAACATAAACCTCTCTCAGTTATCCCCACATACACGAAGAAACTTTCCCACATGCAATTGTATTATTCTTTTCTTAAAATTGATTTCTTTAGCAGACCAGCCAAGGAGAAAAAAAATAATGAGCTGATGCTGCTTTAACTCAGCCTCAAGCAGCTCCTGATGTATTAACCTAAAATCCCACTAAGTCTTCCTTTTCTCATTTAATTTCCAGACCTCATGTTTTAGTCTCACTTTCTGACCACCTGTAATAATTCAGTTCAGTCGGGGCAAAAAAAAATTATACTGATTTATTGTTTATCAGAAGGCAGCTACTATTCACAGCTCTGTGAATTCATGGAATACCACAGAATTCCAGAATGGTGTGAGTTGGAAAGGACCTTAAAGCCCATCCAGTGCCACGCCCTGCCATGGGCAGGCACTCCTTCCATTATCCCAGGTTGCTCCAAGCCCCATCCCTTGGACACTTCCAGGGATGGGGCAACCACCGCTCCTCTGGGCACCCTGTGCCAGGGCCTCCCCACCCTCCCAGGGAAGAATTTCTTCTCAATATCCCATCTAAAGCCACCCTCTTTCAGCTTAAAGCCATTACCTGCTGCAAGGTTAAAAATCAAAAAGCTACATATGATGTTCTTAAATCATGGTTAGTGTAGTTCATCCACAAAAAAGCTCCAGAGTTTTGGGTTTTTCTTAAATATTCATGAGGATGTTTTTAAGAAAGTTACAAATGCTCTGAAGGAAAAAGGCACATCCGTACAAAGTGGACAAATGAAAGAGAACCCATTAACTATGAAAACCAAAACAAAATCTCCAAAGAAACCTCCAGCCTCTGAATTCGGTATCAAAGCACAACCTCTGTGCTTTTCATATTCTCTTCATACAGTGATGTTTACAGAGCCTCACTCAGAGACTCGAGGAAATAAGTTGTTAGTGTTTAAACCTCGGCCCACAGCAGGTGGAAGGCAGAGCTGCCTCGCTGAAAGAGAATCCAAGTATAGCAGGATTTCCTTCATTATTTTAACCACAAAGGAAGCTATTGTTGCTGCTACATAATCTACAATCTCCAACTACTGGAGGGCAGGCTGATCATGCTGATATCTAACCAGCAATTTATAAATATATCCACTAAATATTCCAACTGACACGGGCACGAAGGAGAGATGAAACCCTACAGAACGCTTAACAGGAGAGAAAAGATGAAAACAGAAATGTGCTTTCCTCAAGTTCATCCCTGCTATAAGAGGCATTCTCAGAGTGCAGAGGTAAATTAAATCAAAAAGGTAAACAGCTGGGGAGTGTCTGGAAGTACGAGAACAGGAACACAAGAGCAGAAGGAGGAAACAAATGAACAGCAAAGGCACTGCCAGACCTGAAAGCCAGGTCACGCACCCATTTATGTTCTCAAGGAGAATTTATTTCTAAATAGCAAAGCAGCTCTGAATATCCACAGAAGATATAAACACATCTCTTTTGATGAAGGGGGCTGGAAGGGAAATGATTCATACTCAAACCTTTGTTAAAAGCAATGTCTACTGCTCACTGCTATTGTTATTTTGTTTAAATGTAACTTGTTTTGTTTTTTCTTTTTTTTTTCCTTAAACATGAAAAATGTAAATAGGTTTAGAAACTGGGTAACGCCTGCCTCAAAAATCTCAATTCAAAGGATCTCAGTGGTGTCACTGAATTGGAGGGTGGTGAGCACAGGAACCCACATTATGCTAAGCAGAGACAGGACAGCTCATATCCATGTGTGACACTGGATTAGGACAGAAACGCCAGCAAAGCACAGTACAAAGTTCACAGGACTCAACTGAAATATTCCCACATCTTAAGCAAACTCTGGGACAGGCACCTGGTCAGAGACAGGAGCACAGAGTGACCCTTGCAGAGCTCTCAGGGTATTTGTGCAGACACTCCCAATGGGATGGGTCAAAGGCTCCTGGGAAGCCTCACACAAACTGGCACCTTCATTTTCCCTAAGATCATCACTTACTTCTGTCTTTTACACCAAATCCTTTCAGAACTGCCCAAGTGGAATTCTTTCACCACTTCAAGGAAAATACACAGATCTGGAGAATATAGAATTATTTTTGGCGATATCGACGAAACATGTAATTTCTTCTTGTCAAAATGGGAAGAAACATATCACTGTTCTAGCAAACATAACTGAGCTTGACATATCTGAAGGCAAAGAAAAAGAGTTAGTTGATTAATCTGGATATTTTATTTAATTTTCTTTGGGTTATAAATAAGCAGCAAGTTAATACTGTTTTCAACTTTTGACAGTTCTAATGTTAATTACATGTACTGGATTTTATAAATCAATATTTCTTACATAAAGTGTTATTTAACTTGTCAAGTGCAGCAATAGATCAATGCATTTACTGTTCTTGCTAACATTGATGGATGACATACATCAAAAGCATATGTAAAGGAAAAATAAAAGACTTATTTGTAAGCCAGACAGGGTTAAACCTCAGTTAGGCAGACAGGGAATTTAAACAGTGTTTTAAAAATAACAACTTTCTTAAGGTGTGAAAAGTTTTCTTCTTGTTTGGATTTTTGGAAGTTGGGGGTTTTTTGGAGTTTGGGGTTTGTTTGGGGCTGATTTATGAGGTTTTTATGCTTTTAATGCTAAGGTCTGCAGCTATCAGCAGCTGACTGCTCTGTGTACAGAACTGTTGTACTAAATCTGGGTATCCTGTAGGATACAGCAACAATGAATTGCACCTCTCAAACTTTAAATATATTTTACTAAAAACCACATCCCCCTGTTCAGCACACAGTACTTCCATCTAAAAATACAAATAAGGTGATAAAAAACCCCAAACAGTAGTTGATAACTACTTCACTATTTGCAAACAATAAAGTGCTTAAAATTTTAAAGGATGTACATGAAAAATTTTGATCATAAATCAACTTCAAAGTCATTCACTGCATTATGAGCTGTAATAAAAGAAACAGTCAAAAACCATCCTAAGAGCCAGTACTAATGTACCTGCACATCTTGAACAGAGATACAGGTCACAAAGTAACTAATTCTCATTATTCATTTGTTCCATTTGCAAAGAAGTCATGAAGTATATTAAAATTATGAAATCCCAAAGAACTGAAAGCTATTACTCTGTATGTAACTACAGTAAATCAATAAAATATTGGTTAAAACCCATTATTAGAAGTGTGCATATATACAGAATGTATAATCATGTACTGAAATAGAAGGGGAAATTGTTTTTCTTCTATTATTGATAGATTTCTCAGGACACAAGTAATAATTATATAATACATTATTTCTGATGCACAGAATGACAAAAGTCCTTTTGCATTAAAGACTGTCATGAGGACGGGCATTTCAAAGTTACAGAAGGTAATGAGCGTAAACTTTGAGTGTTATCCTTTGGAAGTGATTAATGTAATCACTACCTTTTTGAGTAATTTATCTGACCAGAAAATAAAGAGACCTCTGTTGTACCACCACAAGATTCAGTGAAGTACAAGGAGGCTCTACTCCATCAGCTCTGCTACTTTGGACAATATTTATGAGAAGTAACAAGCAGTGACTACGATCTATAGTTGTCTTAGCATGTTTGAGAAATAATTAACAGAAAGGAAAAACCAAAAAACAGTGGTGAGTTTAAGTCAAAGAGAAGTTTGTAAAGTTGTCTTCAAACCTTGGAAAACGATGAAATTCTATTTAACAAAAAAATTAAAGCAAAAAACTATAAAAGAAGTCAGTCTACTGGCTAATGTGTGTCCTGCAGGACTTTGTTAACACCTTCAATGCAGCTGAGAGTTAATGCTGAAAAAGTCATGAGGTTGTCTTCAGAGTTGGAGTATTCTGTTTAACATAATCCAGCAGAAGACTTCTCTTCACAAAAACTTTTCTAGTAGGCTAAAGGAGAATGAGTACAAAACAGAGAGGGTCAGCTGCCTCATGTAGAACCTGGGCTTGTACGCCTGCAGGATTTTCTGTGAGCTCTCAGGCACCCGAGTGATGAGGAAATATTATCCAAGTGAAAAGTGGGAATTGGGCACATGTAACCTTTGTGTCCTACTGGAACCTGTGAGGGAGGAGAAGGGAGAGCCTGTGGGAGACTGACCAGGAGACCTAACACAGAGCACTCGGTGCCCCCTCAGAAGTCCAACACCAGCTTAGTCCCATCCCACTGGCCCACAGCACACAGCCTGGCAGGGAGGCAACCACCAAACCCTACACTGACCATGCTGGATCCTACTCCTGCTCTCACACCCAGCAGCAGCACCTGCTGGACACCAATCCAATCCAATAGATACAGACAGGCTGGCCAAACCCTGCTTAGCAGCACCAAAGAAACAGAGGGCAAAGCTCTGCTCCTCGCTCCGAACCCGGCCAAGCTGGCAGTAATGAAGATGTCTATCCACAAGGAGTATGGACTCAGCCAGAACCTCGACTCATGAGCACTCCTGTATCCTGTAGGAGGTGAGCCCTGGGTGGGATTATAACTTCCATAGAATTGCTCCCTGGGGGAAACAATCTGCTGGCTCAATTCTCTGCAGGATTGCCCCAGTCCCTCCAGTCACCTGTTCCTGCTCTATACATCCGCATACATCATCAAGCTGACAATTCAGAAACTGGACCAGATGGATGTATAACCCCAAACAGTGCTGTTTGTTAAATCTAAAAGCCATTAAGCAGAGTAATTTCCTTTATTAAACTCTGTGGGAGAAAGGGACAAATATAGATGACGTATTATTACCAGGAGTGCATCACAGGATGACACACACCGAGCTCATTTTCACCCAGCAACACCAGAGAAAAATGAGGACAGCAGAAATGTTCCTCCTAGAAAAAGTAGATTATTGCAGGACAAAGAAAGCAGGAAAGGGCATCCTAAATGCTTTCTTTGAGTAGATAAGGCATGTTATTTTCCCCGGAGGAAATAATTACATTCTCCAAAAGGACTGGCAACTTCAAGTTATTTTTAAACAAAGAGCAGTGCTTTGTGTTACACGAGCACTGAGTTGTTTCAGAGAAGCAATAGGTGAGACTGGATCAACGAAGTTACCTTCACCTTTCACCAGGCACTTAATGCGAGCCCAGCTGGAAAACAGCCTGGGCTGAAAGAGGTTTAAGCCTCACAAATAATACTTATTCTGCTCTCCCTCTTCTGACTCTGAAATTCCTCACATTTTTAGCGACAGGGTCAAAAAATATCGAGGTATGCTTCCTGTCCTTCCAAACTAAAGCTTTACAAGAAAATCATATATCTACACAACATGAAAAAACATTCCAATTTTAACAGCCAAGACATCTTTTACAAATGACAGAAAAAGTCCTCCAGAAACACCTAAAAATGGTCTCTTAACTTTTAAAAGTTTTACAAAAGGAAGGAAAGACTGTAGCTATTTGCTTAAGAGACAAAAAACATTTCTATACATTAATTTATTTTGGGGAAGGTCACTGAAGCAGAACAGAGTTGTGATTGCTTAATGATGCTCTGACACATTACTGCAAGCAAAGGTAATTTTGCAGGTTCTGTTGCAGGACAGAACACCCTTACTGTGGCACAGCAGAAGTCCCTGTGATCCCAGTAAGGGAGGTGACAGGGCAGCCTCCTGGCCACTGGCTCTGGTCTACCTCCCACCATGGGGTGGATAACAGAAAAACAGGAAAAAGCTCCAGGTCATGTCTCTGTTGGATGGGGCTTGCAGCAACCTGGTCTGGTGGGAGATGTCCCTGCCCATGGCAGGGGTTTGGAATTGGATGAGATTTAAGGTCCCTTTCAACCCAAACCATTCTGTGATCTTATGATCCTACAGATTGCTAAAAAAGGAAAATAAATAGTTTGACCCAAATATCATTTCTGTGATATATTCCTATTACCCTATTTTAAGGGTTTATCACATAAAAACTCCTCACATTTTTCACAACCAGAGCTTTCACTGATATGGTTTATGAAAATATCTTTCACCAGCATGGATTTCAAAAGGCTTCTTTATGGAGGAGAACCTCGGAAACAGCCTCCACCAGAACCCCTGTCTGCCTTAAGAGCAAACAGACTGAGATGTTGCTGCATTATTGCTGGCTCATTAAGAAGCAAATTAGTTGTTTTTGTCTTTGTTTAGCAGTACTCCACAGGTACTTATTTTGACACTGCTTTAATGTGCAAACACATTAAATTAACGTGTTTCATAGTTACAGGAAACATTCATTGGACAAAGGCCAACCCCGCAGCCTTGCAGCAAAAATTATTATTTCTATATTTAAGAAGTTAAATTACATAAAACACTTCTCCACATGTGCTTTTTGCCAACCCACTGCATTTGGCAGAAGCTGATGATTTTTATCTTTATATTTAATATTTACAATGTATCTCAAATACAATTTATTACAAAAATAAATAAAATTAATAAAAATGGCACAAATGGCTAAAAAACTGTGGCCAGACATGACCTTCTCCTCTGTGTATACAACGAAATCATTACAATTGTGTGTGCAAAGTTCAAGAACAACCTCTGTTATTTGTCTATACTATATATAGAAAGCAAGTTCTATTAATAAGCAGTCAGCCTAAATTAGCATTAAGACAATATTTATTTAGTTTAGACTTTTGGCCTTTGGTTTATATCAGGTTAGAAGTAAACAGAAAAAGTATAATAATGGCAAATAAAACAATGGAGCAGTAAAAATAACACGATGATGGATTAAAATATATTTTTCTAGTTGGGAGTCAATAGGGCAAGTGCTTTATAAAAATTATGTTTTCCTTTGACAAAATCAGTACAATACTTGCTGGTACAAGCAATAAAAAAACCTCCCATAAAACACTTCCGACTTCGCTTTCCATTTTAATGGCTGCAGGCAAAATTCAGAATACATTTGTCAAGTTGATATTATCAACACAACAGGGGTATGCCTGACTTGTTCTACATTTGTTCTGAAAGTTCACTTTAGAGGCCAGCAGCCAGGAAAGAAGAACACAGGAAACCAAAATCATTCCTACCAGGCAGACACAGAAATATATCTTCAAATATTTAAGAGAAGTTTCAGTAAATATTATCACATATTACTCTGCAAGGCATCAATCACATCCAGTTTAACATTAAAGACCAACCATTCTGAAAATTAAAGGTGATTCGCACTCTCTCTTTGCTCAGTTTAATGAGACATCCGAGTCTGATCCGTGACAACTACTGCCAACATCTTTAACTTTTTTCCTGACATCTGAAATTGATTTCAAAGACAGATACTGAGAAGGCAAGAATACTACAGAAAAGGACATAGGAAAAGCATTGTAAAAGAGAAAATCAAATGTAGAGCCTTAGCTTTTTTTTCCCCCCTTGGTACTTGGAAATCATCTGCATCATTAAGCAACTGAATTTCCGTTATAAGTTCCTAAATGTACCTGAACCTTATTCTTGTGCCTTTGAAATGAATACCAGCCAAGTATATTAAAAACAATTCTTTGCTTTCATTCATTGTTCATTTCCTATTTTTGTTCACTTTGATAATGCCTGAGCGAGGGTTTTTTTCCATGTAGTGAAAGCCTGTTCTTTCATGAAAATATACGTCCTTATGCTTGTACTTTGTTCTGTTTTAATTTCTTAGGTTTCTTTTTTTCCAGACTAAAATTTACAGAGAGAACAAATATGTCATAGAGATCAAAAAACATAACTGCTGTAATTGTGTCATTCTGTGATTTGCCCATAAATGAATGAATGAATGGTCAGCTGAACTAACTGATAAAAGCAACATTTATAAAATCATTCAAATGTCAAAACCAACTCCTTATTAACCATACACTGGCTGAAAATGCACTGACCTCTGTGCATTGAGGCTCCCTAGCACGAACCTCTAACAAAGACTAATTGTACCAGGAATTGGTGTCTCATTCAATGGATTCCAAGGATAACAGAATGGGTTCGGGCTGCTTATTTTTGATGGAGGCACGATGACATGAGGGCAAGGAGCTTCACTTTGGCACCAGCACCATGCTTGTAAGAGAGGGATCTCAACAGCTGTCCTGCCCAGATGGTTGCTTTTACTTACAAAGCTTTGAACTGAAGAAAGATTAAATCTATGGATGAGGGACCTCTACCTTGCAGCTCTGCCTGCATAGTTGGCAGAGCAAAATAACTAAGAAAAACAAGACATTTATTATCATCCACTTTATGCACACAGGGTTTCTTAAATTGACAAAACACCCTGTTTGGTTTGATTTTAGCTGCATGTGGCTCCCAGTGAGTGTCCTGGAATTCTCAGGGAAAAAAAAAGAAAACAACAAAAGAAATTCCAGCTTTCCTGTATTCCTGTCAGAATGTCCAGTAGTAAAAAAAAAAAACAAAAAAACAAAAACAAAAAACAAAACAAACCAAAACAGAAACACCACACAAATACAAATTACACAGAGGAAAAGAATCTGAAGTCAGAAGTGACCAGCACAAAAGCAGATTGCCACGCACTGCATGACTAATGGCACACGCCTGTGTTCCAAGGTAATTAATCCTATTTTTCAATGCTAGCTGAAAGCCTAGAAAGAGTCATTCCTGGGGAAAATTGTGCTTTTCCTTAAAACAAGGCAAAAAAGTGAAGAATTTGATTTGCTCTGCTGACATAACCTCAGCAAGCAGCAATAAACACTATTCACTGAAAATGTATTTGTGTAGAGTTCACCAAAGTCCAACTCCAGACCCAAGTGTGCAGGGCTGACCTGAGGTTTCCCTTGTGGAACGCAGTTTCCAGACTGACTTTTAAGAGATCTTGGTGAATTCCTTGGTTTACTACAAGTGTTTACTGCAAATTGCTGCCAGATACCAGCTGTTCACGTGTCACAAGAGTATCCCCAACACTAGCAGGTTTTCTTAAGCCTTAAAATTGGATATCAATGTATGGGATAAAGAAACAACAAAATCTATGGCAGCTATCGCACAACTTCCAGCCTTTTACTGTTAACGAGTACTTGTGGTGAACACTGAGGTTCAAAGGAAATATTAATTAATTCTATTCTGGCAGCTATGTAGAGTTTGGAAGCCAAAATGGAAGGAATCTGTAAACTTCTACGGTGAAAATTCGTTTTAAATTGTGCAAGAGAATTTGAGAGCTCTAAATTCTCTCAGGAGATTTAAAAGCAAAATCGATCTTTTCATTTTATCAACTGCGTTTATAATAGAAATACTGTTTTATGAAAGAGAAGTGGAATGATAAAACACTACTGAAGCATGAAACCCCAAAATTCTAGAAGTCAAAGAAGTTGAGCTTTTTATGTTGCTCCTCATTTTCTTACAGTTAACAAATATAAAACGTACCCAGCAAGCAGAAAGGGAGAGTAGAGTGGAAGTTTTGAAATACGGTGTAGTTTTCAGTCTGAGGAGGTCAACACATTGGCAGAAATGATCTTTAACCCTAAAACAAGAGAGGCTCACTGGCAACTTCTTTTCATTTACAATTCATTTCTCATAAGTAGATTCCAGATGAATTGTTTTCACGGCATGAGGCCACACTCTAACTCCTGCCTTCTCAGAGGACCCAGTTTGTGGCACCAGCCTATTGACAAATGACTTTTGAAAACATGACAAGTCACGGTCATGTCTCTGTGTGATAAAACCTCAATGGATCCCATTTCTCCTCCACCCCTCGGGGGAATGCAGCTCCTTTCACAATGCTTTGATTGTGAGTCTTGTTGCTGAGCCCCCACACTGACAGAATTTGAAAACCTGAATCAAGAAACCACTCCAAAGTACATTTTCTCCTCATTGTTCCGTGAAAGAGCCCTGCATCAGTGCTCCCACGTTTCCCTTCTGATCTATTCACCTCCAACATGCCTTTTGCAATGCCTCTGTGCCCTCAGACACCAACCAGCACCACCAGACCTACGGGAGGCATCAAACAACCGTGGCTGCTTACCCTCCTGAGCCTTGGCCACCTGGGATCGGGTGTTCACTTTGCATTTCAGTGCTCGTGACACCTCTGCACGCGAGCTCAGAGACACGAAGGGCCCAGACATCTCCAGCCCTGAACAAAACTACCCACAGCAACCACACAAATTAAAAGAGCAATCTCCTCTTCTATTCTGAAGGTGTCATCAGCGATAAGATTATCAAGTATTAGTATCACACGCTTCTAATAAACAGAGTTGGGTCATTAATGAAAATAAGCTTCATGAGTTCAAAATAAATCTTGGCACACACATAAATTTAAACCGTCGCACTTCATCTAAATCGATGCAGTTTTTCATCTTTTTATGGCAATAGTGGTTCTGCCATATATTTCTCTATGCAAAAAGACTTGAACTATGCATTCTCATTCAAGCCTTCAAAAAAAATTTACCCTCAAGCACGGCTCAGCATAAAACATTCCAGCTCAAAATTCAAGCAATTAAGAAAAAGTTTTCTGCAGCCAGATATGCCCCATAAAAAGTAAACATACGTAGGCAAAATAAATTAGAGTAGCTGCTCCAGCACAGCGATACAGGTTTATGTAACAAGATACACATTTAATGCTTTCATCCCTCTCAACACTTGCCCTCTGCTCATTACCAAACACCGAAAATAGCCCTTTTTTCTCTCTTTTCTTTCGTAGGAACCTTTGTTGGTCTAAACAGGCTATTTAGGGGAAAATGTAAGAGTTTTTCAGTCCATTCTTCTCTCTATTGATACAATGATTAGAAGCTGTAAAATATCTATATTTATCTCAATGGACACATTAAGAATCCATTTATCCATTAAGAACCAAGGGTTGAAATTACAGATGAATCCATAGAGAAATAATAAATCAGCACAGAGTCCTCAGGGTCCATGGGATGTAGGACTCTCACTTCTTGGAAGAAAACTACAGCAAAACTGATGATACCTGAAAGATTCCCATGCTTTGGAGAACACGTGGAAGCTGTAGGAAAACCAGCTCCATCAAGTGAAACTGCAAAGGAACAGAAGCTCAGCAGAGACAATGGTGGACATTTAACATAGAAAAGGCCTGGTAAGGGGGGGCTGAGGAACAGGCTGGGTGAAATCAGGGTAGCTCAAGCTCTGTAGAGATGGAAAAGAGAACAACAATCTGAACCAGGTTGTTCCAGAACAGGCACTTGTGTCTGAGATGAAAAGAGATCATAAATGCAACTTGAATTCTTACAAAAACACTGGCTCAAATACTGAAAATCCTATGCAATAGCAAGGAATGTTTTGGCAAAATTTCACAAGAATTTTGATTCTCTGTATTGAATTCTCCTGAAATACCTGGTATAAACACAATGTCTCTTTGCTTTATCCCAAGATGCAGTATTTTGCATGGAAATTCCAAAATCCAAGTAGGGTTCTAGTAATTCAACTACATTCTGTTCATGCTGTCTCTGGTTAAAAAAAAAATGGTGAAAACTAGCGTGTCTTTAAATTCAGAGGAAAATAAGCATGCGTGGAATAGAAAATAGAGATTAATGAAACTAAATTATTTCTTATTTCTTCAAATTGCACAGATTGGAATTGCCAGGTGATACACACAGACATCCATTAACTACTTTAATTGTAGCAACAACTAGAGGCAGACAAATGGGGGTTTTGATTGGTTTCTTCCTCTCTTCTTAAATTCATTTCCCCACACCCTCCATAGTCACTGGAAGCTCCTATGACCATTCCTTTCTCCCAAGCACACACCTTCAAGTCCACCTCTGAAGACAGAATTTCCCAAGGGACCGTAAATTGTTTCTAAATTGGAGCCACAAACTGCACTGATATAAAATTCATTTCTTTAACCCTGCCTGAAAAGCAAACTTTCCTCCCCCTTATCTCCCCTTGCCACCCAAATAATAGATGACAGTCATCTGTTTTATGTTAGACTATCACTCCCAGATCTCTCGTGCTGATTCATTCTCAGCTTTCACAGCACAGGCACAAGTTGTCAGGAAGAGCTACGCTGGCTGCATTTCCCAGATGGAATCCAACAGCTGGAATTCATTCATTAGAGCAAGCAAAAAATCCTGATATAAATTAAAGAGAACAAAACAACGCAGTGCCAAACACATCCTCCTTCACCTCGAGTAGGGCTCTGAGAAGTGGTGTGAAGCAAGGACAGTGGTCTGTCTGCCCGGGAATGAACAGAGCCCAATTAGCCATGGATTGTGCCTATGAAATTCCCCCATTTTCAAACTTCAATAACCCCAAGGTCTTTCCCTTCATTCCTGACTCCCTCAGCAGCATTTCCCAGCCCCACACATAACCCAGGTTTGCCCCACATCCCTACACCTTCACTCCCCACCAAACCCAAAATTTGCTTCTGCCTTAGATAAATAATAATTTCATTATGCTCCTGTCTGTAGCTTATGCTTAAAAAAAATCAAAATATTTAACTATTTTTAACTAAACTATCAACTTCAATAGCTCTGCCATTTTAGCTCCTATGAAGACTTTTATCCTTAAAATAATCAGCTTCCTGCTAGAAACATTTAAGGAGTCTAAAATACTCTACAAGTGATATTGAGCTAATGAGCTGCTTCAAACTTTCTCTGTGATATTTTAACCAAATTTTTAAATTTATGTCAAGGAATTTCCTAAAGTTTAATGGTTTAATGTAGAAACATGGGATTCTTTTTGCAGTTTGGATTTTGTTGCTTCCATAAAAAGACCTATTTTAAGCCAGTATTTCAGGGGTTTAAGTGTTATCATAATAATGACAAAATCGAGTACAGTGCTTTTTTGTCTCAGAAGGGAAAAGTGCCTGGAGTAAGGAAGCGTATTAAAAGGGCCAGAAAGGTTAAACAGCAGGATGGAGAAGGCTTGGAAGAAAAGGTCCTTCAAAACATCAAAGTTCAAATGATAGAGAGAAAAAAAATAGCTCAAAGTCTTGTGTGGTAAAATGTGAAAAAATACAGTGAAGCCACCCTCTTTCTGATCCCCCTCCTCAAATATTATAAGAACAAAGAGAAAAAACCCACCAGCACCAAAACCCAACCCCAAAAAACCCACCAAAAAGCCCCTATAAGTGTATTTTTTTTTGCATTCATTTGGAAATTATATATATTACAGAATAGAACATTTCACCACCAGTTAAAGCTTCTTTTACAAGGGAGAAGGACATTAGCTTAAATAATTATCATGGCCACTGACTGGATGTTTGATGTAAAACAGCACATTGCAAGACCAATCAAATATTTTAAGATAATTATTTAAATATAGATATTTGAAAATTGGTGAGCCACCTGCAGATTTAAATTCCTGTGTCTGTGAACACAGAGAATCATCCAAAGAACTCTTTGTATTACTCAAGAATGGTTTTAATGCTAAATGGTTAAAAGAACTAAAATTTGAAGACTGTCTGATAATCCCTGAAGCCAGGGAGCAGATCCTAAGCACCACTTCAGATTTTCACTCTGTCCTTCAACAGAAAAGACATCTGAGTTTTAGCATAAAGAAGTTGTACTGTAGTCCTATAATTGCTCTTATTTCTGTCGCAATAATTAATATATCTGTATTAAAAATTATAGTACCACAAAGATAGTTATGTGGAGAAAAACAAAGTTTGGCATTAGTCCTCAATTTTAAACATTTTTCACATTTTTCATTAAATTGATCAGTTTCTTCCTTTTCTTCTAGAAAAAGTCACCAGTATCTGATGTAATTTTTGCTGCTCTTTTTCTTCCAAGAACAAGAATCTGGATATTAAAATGCATTGTACTTTTTCCTTAGGTGGGATAATTTTCCCTGGGAGCTGTTCCTGGGAAGACAGCTCTTAGGTGAGTCATCACTTGTACCTTAGCTGACCAAAACCCAGCACTGCTGTACTGCCAAAAAGAGTAAATATGCAAGACGGAAACCATGAAAAAGTAGCACATCAATAGAAAAACAAACAGAACCATACTTTAAATATGAAATGAAAGGAAGTGCACTATGTTTCAGAGGGATATTGATCTTACAAAAACTGACAGCAAACTGTCCAAGCGCCTTTATTTAAAGGAAGGCTTCAGTGAAATTCCTAGTCGATTTTTCAAAAAAATCATAAAAAAAGCGCTATAAGGCCATGCATGATAAATTGGGAAAACTTCTGATGGATGTAGCATATATTTGTGGATCAAAAGATTTAATGTAAGAACTGTAAAACAGCGTGTCAGATAAAAGTCAGGCTCGCAAAGAGCAGATACAGCAGCTCCGATTTATTGCCAGCCCCCACCCTTGTCATCCATCTCCTTTGTCAAGCTTTAGCAATGACTGGCATTAGAGGAGCCTTGGCCTTGAAGCTGTGGCAGTAATCAGACATGAGGCTGTGAGTGACAGCCGAAATTGACTGATTAGAAAGGAAACGCGCCGGGAACGGCACGGCCGAACCAAGCGGTTTTACTACGTCGAGCAAGAGCGTTGAAAACAGTTTGCTTGAGGGTAAATCAAAAGAGCTGGCAAAGGAAGATCATGGCAGGAGGAGGATCTGGGTCTGGTAATGTGTTCTTTTAGTGTTTTCTGGTTCTTGCTGTGTGCTCTCTGTGCCTTTAGAGCAAGGAGTGATTAAAGCTTTGTTTGGTGATGCTGGTTTGGGTTGTTTACTCCGTGTTGCTGATCAAAAACCCAACAAGGGAACAGCTGAGGATGCTCAGCTGGGCATGGGGTAGGAAAATAGCTGGGAAAAAACCATCCAAAGCATCATGTCTAGGAAAGGGCGTACAAAATTTTCAGCTGGAAGTGAGAAGAGTGAAATGAAGAACCACTCAAAGTGTGCAATGAGGGGAATATGAAAGTGTAAGGAAGTTTCACCCATCACCATGACACACCTAATGAAGAAAGACACAAATCTAATACAATAACTCTCCCTGCACTACAGTCAGAGAACCTTTTGATACAGAATTACCTTATGCAAATACTAGATTTAAAGCCCATCTTCCCTTCCAAACTACCAAGATGGATAAGAAATACTTTAAAGGGCCTTGAGGCTTCCTAGGCCATTTAATTGAGTTTTGTAGCACAACTTTTTCAGGAAAGATATGCCGCCATTACAATTAAGCAATTACTTTTCCTAGTTTATTATTTATGATTTTAATATAAGACTTACAGTTGCACTATATAATTGCAATCCATATCCTTGTATCATCCTGTCCCATAAAACACAGCTGTTGAAGTGTTTAGCAATTTACCACTTTGAATTATATTACAAATTTGCCTGGAAGTTGGTTCTTATACTTCGATCTAAAACTATTACCCAAGTCTTGTACAATGTAATTAAATAAATTAAACCAGCCCTTGGGGACCTTTTGGTCTAAAATGAAATTTCAGATCCAAGAGTGCCTGTAACCTTTACTGTAACCATGTCTAAAATGTTACTTGTAATTTCACAACTAATCAGATCTTGACAGAAAGGCAGACACTTGTTGATGGAATCCCTCCTTCCTGCTATCCCCAAGGATAAATTTACTACATCATGATTGAAACAAATCCTCTTCTAGCAGAGCCCATATTTTACACAGGGTATTCTGGGCTCTGAAGAAAGGCTTCTGGAATATTGCTGCTCACTTGTAATGCATGGGTATCACTCAACCTCTCCTCCCACCCCTGGACTGGTCATCTCATTAAAAAATTCGTATTTTGTGACATCAACATTTTTTTTTCAGTTCAGACCTAAATACCAGGCTGACTGCAATCCCCACACTAGCAGTGACCAGCTGTATTAAATTGGTACCAGGAAAGATACAGCTGAAGCTGTAGTGTCAAAGGCCACATTTAACATGAATCACTGACACTGTGAATGAAGGCAAATATTTTAAATTCTATCTCTCAGAAAAAGAAAAGCAATAATCACCAACTGAAAAGTTATAATTAACTGGACAGACAGCAGCTTCTGTGTCATTATGAAAACATGGAATCAAAATCTGTGCAAAATGCTGTACTCATAAAGAATGTGAGCACACAGTAAAATAAGGGCTCAAGACAAACACAAGAACCAGTCACAAAGAACTTTTATGTGACAGCTGAAAATCTCACCCCTTGGTTCATGGACCCCACAGCTCCCACCATGTGCAGGGTACGTGATTTTACCAGTTTGCACACAGAAGTAGGAGGCACATGATGACAGGATGGATGAAGCCTGATGCTTTGATTCCTCCCTGCACAAGGACTTGGAGAGGCTCCAGCTGAGCTGGGACACAGCCCTGGAGCTGGGTACATCTCACAGTCAGCTCAGTGATCTCCTAAAGCAAGAGCTGGCCCCTGTTAGTGCTGTTGGTGCATCCTCTGAGGTTGTTTGCTACTTATTTCTTACCCCTGACACATTAGAATTAAAGCCTGTCAGGGGCCACTGATCAAATACAAGGCGTTGTAAACCTGGGTTTCCGCAGCCAAAAAAGTGCCAGGCATTAAGTGCTGCTCAAGACTTTGCATCCTTCACTTCACACGTTTTTCTTCTCATTAGAAGGTTTTTTATATGAATGACATTGAGGAAGAGAATGTTCTGCCACCTGAAAAAATTTGTAATTTTGTCCATGGCAATAGGGCCATCATCTCCCAAGGGTCACCTACCACCTCTCTGCCTCTGCCTGACATCAGCAGAACACTTTCCTTCAAGGTGCTCCTGTTCAAGGTGGCTCTGTAATTATATCAGCATCAGTTGTGCTCCTGGAAGCTTTGGAGGAGACACAGCTGATTCCTCACCCAGTCATACCTTCCTTCTTTGCAAATTAGGCAATGGTTTGAAAAGTACAACAAATAATTCTTTTGCAGTCAGCTGGACAGCTCATAGGTTTTATCTTCAGCAAGTACTGGATATTTAGCTAAGCTGCATCTTCAATTATCACTGCACTGTAACTAAAGACAGAATTATCAGTAAGAAGGCATTGGAAAAAAAGAATCCCTATGGAGATTCAAGGAAAGAGTTCTAACGTAGGTAGTTTTGTTCTTTCCAGCCACGAAAATAACACACTATCCATCCTGAAGCACGAAAGTAACCAAGAAAGCATTGTCATTTGCAAAAGGTTTCCTTCCCTAGAGCAAAGTATTATTACTATTATTTTTATTATGATTTAAATTCAGCTAATTCTGTATATTTAACTTTGAAAGAAATACCACATAGTATCCAAACATTTCGGATGAATAACAAGCCTGTAACAAGAACTAGAAATGAAGAGATATTAAGAAAACATTAATTTCTCCATGTGAGTACTTTCAAAGGTCATCTCTATTTTATTCAGTTCTCCAAGTATGATCCTGCCTGGTCCAAAATACCTCAAGCTTTTATCCCACTTAGTTTTGCTACAGCCCATGAAAAACTCTAGTGCCACACTAATTCGATCTCCCTAGTAAAATCAATATGTCTGAAGAGCACCACTAATTATAATAAAAGTGTGTTCATTAATAATATTATGCATTTTCATGCATAACTGAATTTTAAGTTTTCAAACACATACTCCAAAGAATACAGTTCCAGAGTCCCCACATGGAAACCCCAGAGTGGTAGCAGTGCAGAATCTCAAGGTGCGTATGAACACAAGGATTTGTTGCATTACGGCCAGAAAATTACAGGCAGCAAGGAGCCAACCCATATGTCCAGGAAACAGGCAATTTATGTCAATGTATATATATAAATATACATATTTAAACAACAGCAGCCACTCCAAACCCTCCTGCCAAACTGTACACTTTCCTTATGCCAGCCACTGCATTTAGCAGCTTGGGGTACAATTTTCCCTATTTTTCACCTGGCAATAAAGAAACAGAAATTGCCCCAGTTTTTCCATTGTTTTAATCTCTTTGTCCCCACAGTGAACTGAAATTCTGAGCTATACCAAGTGTAATAGGAAGAGTTGGAAAGGCTTTTTCATGTCTTAGCTCAGTGCACTTGCAGAGCAAAGCACCAGAAGGAATGACATTTCACCTCAGTGCCAATGAACCAGGATACTCTGGTATTTGCAGCCTTTCCTTTGTAGATATGATTCAATATGACATAGCTCGCTAGGATTTAAAGACCTGCAAGAAATAACTGCTGCTTCTTACTTACAAATCCATTAAATGGGTTAAAAGTGACTTAAACTATTGAGTCTCAAAGGGGTTTTTTGTATCTTCCAAGTGATCTTTTACTCACAGGGTAGCAGCAGGTAACAAGATGCAAAAATTCCTGTGTCTCTTCCCTCATTCTCCAGGGGTCTGGTGCCTCTGTGTGACTTTGTACAGGTTATAACCTCTCTGGATTTCATTTACCCATCTCTAAAATGTGAATAATGCTTAACTTCCTCCTGGGAATTGTGTGGAGGCTTAGAATATTAATCCTGGTAAAGTGCTTTGAAATCAGTGAATTGAAAACAGCACAAAGCACCAAGTTTTATCTTGTGCATCCATTCCTTCTTGCCTTTACCTTGTCAAATTCATACAGAATTAACTGTGATCATTTAAATCAGTTTAGCTGTTGCAATAATAATCCTGCCTACTTCAATAATTAAAGAACAAAGAAGATGATAAAGGTAAAATAACTTAAACAAACACTTCAGGTATTTCTGCTTACAGATGTAATACACACTGTGATATCACACCCGTGCTGAGTTTAATACTTCTCCTCCCTGCTTTTCTCTGTCTGGATGAACAGTGTTTAAGGAGCCTTCTAAAAGCAACAATCTGTTTCATTATGAAAATCTCCTTTAAAATAGTTCTGCAGTGGCCCTAGTGGATGATTTTCTGTATTGATATCAAAAAGCTTTTCCTTACATCTTTGTACGCATAAAATACATTAAGTAATTCAATTCTATGGAACATAAAATTTTGTTTAAAAGTTGTAAAAATCACTATAAAAAGTGAAATATTTTTCTCGTTTCTATACAAATTAATGACCTCACGTTCAGAGCTAAAGAACAATAAAAACCAATGGTTTACTAAATCCCTGCTGATGTCCATTATACATAAATACAGTGAGGATTTGCTAGATTTCTTTTTGTTAAATAAAAAGCTTAGAATTCATAAGTATTTATGTTCCAAAGAACATACATAGAAAAAATAGTTACTTTCATAAGAACTGCTCATATTATATATGTTTGAAACCCAAGAAAATGTGAATATAAATAAATAAAACCCAATAAAATGGGGGGGTGTGGGCGTCCACGATTAACCAAAATATTTGCAATATATACAGGACATTAGCTAAAAAGAAACTCCATGGGTTTGTAGGCACCCAAATGAGCAGCTGACTTTTCCAAAGCTTATTTAAACATTTTAGTACTCCTGACTATTCTTATATCACACCTGCTTCTGCCTGCACCTCTCCTGAAATTCCTGTGATTTCTGCATGAGCAGGTCATGAGCAAAGGTTTTTCCTGCACTCACATCAGCCAGGCCTGGATCAACAGGATCTTGAAATGTAAAATTCTCCTAAATGGTCTTGGAATGTTCAATTCTTTGCTGCACTCTGAGTCCACCTTGATCTCATGGAATTTCCATTCCTGTTGTTACTGTAAAGAGGCCTCTATTTCCATTCCTGTTACTTGCTACAAGTTACTGTGGAGAGGCCTCTCCAAATGTTCCCCAGAGCATAACCATAAGTAAATATGATTCAGTGCATTTTGTAGGACATCAGGGAAGGGGTTTATTGGCTCTGGCACCCCATTAGAACCTGGCTGACAAGGACATCCCCCAAATACAGACACAGGGCAGTGCTGGATTTACTGCAGAGTCTGGGGCAGGAACTCAGCTCAAATAGGACACAAACCCCTGTGCAAACACGGTGGATTAAATGTCTCTGAAACAGATCCCTCTCAAAAACACATATTTTGATCTAGCATTGAACAATTATTAAACTGCATTTTTATCACTGGTGTCGCTCCTTGTGTTAAACAAATTCCCTTAAAATTCAAACCTGCCTTTTTAGGAAACATTAAGAAAGAAATGTGGAGAAGTTTAGAAATACACTCATCAGAACCACAGGTGAAATTTTCCTACAAAGTCACAGGTTTGGGCATTAGATTTAATAAAAATAATAATTTGTCAAACAGCTTCCTTCAACAACGAAATAAAATAATCTAAATATTCATTCTCTGAAACTGCACTCACGGAAGTTTGCTGTAATATACTTTAAAGCAGGCTCAGCACGAGGGCAGTTAAATCCCTGCAAAGCTCCTGCAATTGTTCTATATTGTTCCAGGGAGCCCAGGGGAGCAGCTCTCCCTGTATGTTTTAGTGATGCACACAGCTCTGACGACACTTCAATTATCTCTGCCTGAAATTGAATCTGTTAAGAACACTGTAAACCGAATAATCCAATTCCTCCTAATACAGCAGCCTGAATCCCTAAGCCCTAATGAACATTTTTCCTCTTTCACTCCCTCTCCCCAGAGCCACCTAAAGAGTTGAGTCAAGAACCCGGCAATTACGTAGCATTTAAATATTTTAGTTTATATGCATTCATCATTTGCAAGTGAGGACATGATTGCAGTAACTTCCCAACAATGCTCTCTAATTTTAATTACCAGAAATCCAACACTGTAGATGAAACCAATGCCATCAATATCCCAAAAAATGTACTAACCATGGCTATCAATATTGGAATTATAGGGAAACAAGTACGGGCTATGTGCAGGGGGTTTTAAACACTGTCTTTTTATGCACTGAAACTTTAAATACCTGGTCACAATATATTTTCAAAAATACCTGAGAGTCTTAATAAACTTCACAGTTCTGAAGAGACTTCATATTATTCATTTTTCAGAAATGTCATAAAACTCAACTGACAAAATAATGGGCAACCGAAAAAATAGCGACAAAAAAATCCCAGAAACAACACCAAATAATCTGTATTATTCTTGTATGGTTAAAGTACTTATTTTAAACTTATTTAAGATCACAATAAATGGTGATTTCAATGTTTCTGAAGGAAGTCAGACATGTCCAAGGCTTCTGAAAACACTTGCCTACCATTATCAAAGTAAATGCATATTTAGTGAGTCCATGCAATCTTCAGAAAATGTTATCAACATTTATTTATCTCTAAAAATAAACTTTAAACCCCAGTAAGTGCCTTTCCAAACCCCAAATGTGCAGCATTTAGAACTGCACGCAGCTGAAGCTACTGAAAGCCATTTTAAAAGGATGTGATCATAAAAAAACATTAGCTTTTAGCTAATAATCCTCACTCTTGCATGTTTTAAAGTACTTCACAGTGTTTTCAGGCTGAGAACTAAAGGCTAATAATTTTTAAGATAAGAAGGAATATTGGATCTGGGAGAAAACATTGGGTGCAAAATGTAAAATCCTGAGAAGCCAAACAGAAGGGTGGGAATGCTGAGAGGAACGAGCTCTCTTCACTCTTTATTGTCTACTTCAAAACAAGTCCCCAAAGGCATTCCACAGAAAGCAGAGCAGCAGGGTGACAAGACCCACCTTGCACATGAAGCCTGCAACGCATCCACAGACTCATCTTCTCTTTGAAATCCAGCCAGAATCCGGCAATTTAAGGGAATTGCCGCGAAATGCCCGGGATGGAGCTATTTTGGAGAATCCCACAAAATGCTGTGGGATTTGGGGTTATTGCTGACCATCATGGTGATTGAGTGACACAAATTACTGTAGCTTCTCTGAGGTCTTTACAGATAAGCCAGAGCAAACTGCAATATTAATTTTCAAACAAAAAAAGAGTGTTTGGATCTGTATTATTATATTGATCAAAATTTGATGGTACCTTAAGTACCTAATACAAACTTCTTCAGGAAGTAATGCCAATCAATACAAGAACATTTGATTTATGAGCCAAACAGAAGCTGGATCAACAGTAATTGAAAAATACCATCTTTTCAGAGCTCTATTTTCCAGGCTTTGATTCTGTTAGATCTTCAAGACACTTTCATGGCTTTATCCACATTATAAATAGGTGGCATCTTGCTTCAAAGAAGAGTAAAACTTCTCCCTTTCTTTTTTGGTGACTCTTTGGCCTCTTTCATCAAGATGCATATTTCCTTGAACTTTTCATTCTATAGCATCTGTACAATAAAAACCTGCATGACACTTTGTAAACCAGGCTGGAGAAATCTCCACAATCTTCCTCTCAGGCAAATTGAAATAATTTCATTTTAATAAAAACGAAGTAAATTTTGTATCAGTTTAAGTCACCCAGTCACTGTGGCTAAGAATACTTTTCTGCAAAAGAATTTAAAACCAAATGTTATTTTCCTACTCTTTTTTCAATGGCCAATTTAATGATTAGTCTGATGATACAGCACAATCAAAACAAAGTGTCACAGCATGGGGGTATTAGTTCCAGGCTTTGCAGAACCAGAGAACCTTGAGTACAGGCAATTACCAGCCACTGAGGACAACCCGAGTGCTTTCCTACATGCTCATTAACTCAATTTAGACAAATGAATAATGTCAGTAATTTCCACAAGGAGGTATGTACAACTTTCTTTACAAAGTGGACATTTTACTGTCCCCTCATTTCTCTTTACCCACAGCTGTTTTTTCTCACGTTTTGCTTCTCCATTTCAAAAAGAAAAAAACAATCTAAACAATTGAAAGATTTTTAAAGGAATCTGGTATCTGGACTACTCCTGTATCATCTTTGATCCTGTGCCTTTCAAACTATAAATAATCTCTTCTAAAAACCTTTCCCAATGAAGTTACATAGATCTTTTTCTAGCCATCCAAGCCTTCTCAGAAAACAACACCTGTTCATTCTGACTTGTAGTTACTTTTATATTTTACTGACAAGTTTTATTCTGCATTTGTTTCCATGCCATCCCCTTTGGTGCCATCCCTACTGACACCACACTGTGTCATTTCAGCTACCTCCTTTTAAGACTTCCAGACATCCACGCACAGATAAACTTTTTGGCAGAACTATAATACAGCACAACAGGATTATGATGGGAGGTGACTTTTGGCCTAGGCAAAGCACGTGACTGACATTTGGCAACTGGCTGCCTGGGGCAAAGTAAAATGTTTCGAGCTTGTGACACCCAGAGCACTTCCCTGTGTGAGAGGCAGCAGTAAATATTTTCCTGAACACTAGCAGGCATTTGCAGGATATTCTGCTCTCACTGTTTTCATAATTTGACCCTTCATTTCCCATGCTCCTTCTTTCTTTTGACAGAATCTTCATATCCCACCTGACTCTTCACACCCAGTCTAAAACCCCTCTGAAATCACTCCCCTCCCACCACCCACCTTATCTTGCAGAGGACTTCTGGTTTTGCATGAGTTTATTTTGCTTCCATTCCTGAGAAGCCTTGAGACAGCCTCAAAATACTGTCCTTGAGGACTATCCACTCCCTTTTTACACTGGTTAAGATAAACAATGTTGCAGAGGTCTCCCAGGTCACTCTCTTTCTCAAGGAAGCAGCAGTGAAAGGATTGTATTGTCAATTTTTGCATGAGACTGAAAAATCAAGCTCTGAAAACAGATTAAATAACTCAAGGGGTAATTAGTGAATTAATACTCAGTGTGGCTACTCACACTTGAGGGTTTATCTGGAGCTCAGGACACAAGTCTCACCTGCACTGCTATCCCTAGATTTATCACCTGCAGAACAGAGCGTTCCTTGTGATTGTCACCTTCATCCTGATTCATCCACAGCCTAATAACCTACAATTAATAATTGCTTAATTACTCACTTTAAATTCACAATGCATGCCCAAGTCACTCAGCCCAGACAGCCAAGCATTCAGAGTATCTCCATTTGGGATGTGCAGTTGTGATTCTCCCCAAACCCCTTCCACATTCTCTGGATTCTTCTCAAATCAAAGGGCCACCAATGCTTATTTCATTTCTTTTGCATCCATTCTGGAGCTGCCCACCCAACCTGAGCTGCTCCCTCTGCACAGATGACTAATGACCCCTTTAAAATAAATAACTCATTGCATATATAAACGTACATGATGTAGGATTTTATGTGTGGTTGTCTTTCCCTTGGGACCACACATAAAACACTATTAAAACAAACGACACACAGCATTAAATTATTCTGCTTTAAAAGGTTTCAGACAGAAATCATAGAATAGCACAGCCTGGTTTGGGTTGGCAAGGACTTTAAAGCTCATCCAGTTCCACGCCCCTGCCATGGGCAGGGACACCTTCCACTGTCCCAGGTGGCTCCAAGCCCTGTCCAACCTGGCTTTGGAGACTTCCAGGCATGGAGCAGCCACAGCTTCTGTGGGCACCCTGTGCCAGGGCCTCATCATAAAGATCATTACATCTAAAAAAATGTCTATTTACTTCTTGTTTGAAAAATACTCAGGAGTATTCAACCAATTTGTGCCTGTTAGTTACAGCTATTGAATATTGAAAGAAATTGTGAGATTGTAGACAGAAATATCTGCATACATATAATATTTTTGTGAAAATACTGAAAGTTGGGGAACTGGATAAAATATTTATCTTTTATGGAAAACCATTGAAAAGATCCTGTCGCTCTTCAGGACCAATGAGCAGTTATTTGCTATCTCAACCGTGGTGAACTCCAGCTCTCTTCTTATCTTTCTGGGATTTGAGTTCCCTCAGATATTCAAGGCTGTGTTTTGGAAAGACAATAGCATTTTACCACCAGAAGCCACGTTTTGAGATTGTGTTTTACAAATCAGATTGAAACGAGAGGGAAAACGCCCTAAAGGTTAAGGCCTCCACATAAACACTTATTTAGCTTGGGGTTCCACGGCACCAAGCTTTGGAGGATCGCTTTCTTTAAACTGATGATGATCAATAGGAGGCAGGTGGCCGGGCTCTCACGCTGGATGGAGCTGTCTGCATGATAAGGTCACTGCATCTGTCAGTGGGGAAACGCTCCCCACCCACACAGCTCTGTGAGGAGAGAGCACCAGGGTGAGGATGTGCACTGGGGGAATTACAGGAGGTTGCCACACCTGACAGCGTTTGTCAGATTATCTCGCGCCACCTTTGCAGAGAGGTACAAGAAATAAAACCGCTGCATTATGCTGTTAGTCAGAAGAATGTGCCAACAATTTTCCCCCGTGGGGAGGTATTTTCTTGCCTTCTATTTTCAAACAATATTTGGATATGGTTTCTCACAGACGGTATAATTTTAATGCACACCATACTGTGTACCAGCTATCAGTAAAGTTATTACCGTAATTAAATGTCATCTCTTTGAAGGGGACAGAAATTGCAAGTTCCTGCTATATCATAACTGGTATTGTACAGCCACTTGTAAAATCGTATCTCCTGCTGCTCCAAAATCTCACTCCACAAAAGCAGTGATTACCAAGGTACATTGCTTTTATCATTCCTGTTACTGTATAGACAGTGATACGCTGCATCATTGTGGGGGAAAGAATTAATACAAACTTCAATAGTTTTAAAACCAAGTAACTAAACCAAACTGTCTTCAAAGAAGGTTTGGAAATACCCAGATGTTTTCTTTGGTGTTGAAATGTCAGTTTTTGTTATAAGTACCAAATTGTAACAGAGGAAAAAACATTCTTTTTTTTTTTTTTTCTAATAGCCTTAGAGCCTTACTTTGCTTCCCTAACACAATAATTAGTAGTAACAGAACCTACATGACTCAAATGAAAAGAAACTGATGAATCTGTGTTTTTTCCCCTAAGATATTTTAGAATTAGTATCTCTGTGCTAATAGCCTGAGTACTAATAAATAATTAACCACAGAAACAGTTTAAAATATTCAAAGATTGTTTGAATGGGACAGTTAGTCCATAATTTACATACAGTAAATTACTCAATAAAATTCTTTTCCCTTCATGTTCTTTACTTCATTGTTGCAAAGAACAAAAGAAACTACGAAACCAAAAAATTATGATCATACGTCCTCTGACATTAATAAATGTTCTCACCACATATGAAGGAATTTGGAGCTACACTTCATAAGTACATGGGTGTAATAGCACTGTTAAAAAATCTCATTAGTATTTCCAGCTCACAGAGAAAGTTTTGTGTGTTCCCAGTTGCCAGGTATTTATTGAACTATATGGGTTTAACAGCAGAGTATCTTCAACGTCCAGTGTGTCTGCAATACAAAATATCTCAAATTTACAGACACTGCAAACCTTTTAGGTTCATAATTAGTAATAAAACATGACTGTTAAGCTTTAAGAAATGCAAACTAGAGAGTCTCAGAGGAGCATGTGAGCTAGGAAAGGTGCTCATTGTATGTCCTAATCTCAAACTCTGAATCATCATTTAAATTTTATTCTCTGTTCAGCTGGTTCCTTCATTGGTAACAAAAATAGTGAGTTCTCTAGGCAAATGCATTCTGAGGGTCCAGATTTGAGCTCCCAACAGCAAAAGACAATTTTTGATTCCTTGGACAAGTAAATATCCATTTATTAGTTAGAACTTTTCCTCTATGTTTCACCTACTAAAATGGTAAGAGATTGATGCATCTTTTCTGAGTCTGAAAGAATTATAGCAACACTTTGGCTAAACTTCCAAAAGTTGCTCATTTTTCTGCAAAATAATCCACTAGTGAACTAGACTGGTGGTGTTTTTCATTTCACTGACTTCAAACAGCTAAAAATATCTGAAGTAATGAAGAAAATTCATCCAAGAAAACCAGAAAGTGTTCAGGCTCTCTGGCAGTCAACAGGATGCCTTCAAAGACAATGATGTGTCTGTGCCATTTTATTCATACTGCATTAACACATCTGTGCAGAAATTTAAAATTACCATTTTACAATGAACAAAAATACTTCCCACTGATATATCCTTCTAAATTCCCAGCTTCCTGAGGAGCATCTGTGCATCCAATGAACTGAGAGATGAGCCTCAGGACTTTCCAAGGGAGCAGGGTAGAGGGACAGAAGATGATTCACAGGTACTGAGGACACAGAACACAGGAGGCCTCCCCAAAATGCCCCTCAAGCATCGATGGACAGCACAGGGAAGCACTGAAAGCACAAAGAGGAATTTATGGAAACTACATCACAATATACGAGGCCGTTGCTAAATTCAGTAGAAAGGGTTGCCTTTGATTTTGCAGCTTTGAAATGTAAACTGAAGTCTAAACCCAGTGGATGATGTGCTGGGGGCTCCCCACAGCAGAGGCCTCCTGCAGACAGCACCAGCGACTCGATGGTCACTTGCATGCAGCACTAGGGGTGGTTAAGATCTGAAAACAGCAAAACCACATTTCATGCTGTTCTTTGTTACCAAATGAAGCTTCTGGTTCACACAACTACTGATTTTGGTTGCTTCTGTTAAAGTTTTGATTTAACCCTTGTCCTAATACTTCAGAGATAAAAAATCTGCCTCATAATTTGGTAAGCATGCATATAAATTTATTGCTTCACTTCATACTTCCATTAATCATCAATGTAATACAAAGCAAGATAAAGACAAATTTTTTTCCAGTTGTATGTTGTTACCACTGATAGCCCTATTTCCCCTGAACAAAACAGGTTTTCTTTAATCTCTAATTTCTGCATGTTAAAAACTAAATCTAATATAATATAGTATAATATCACAGTGTTAATTTCTTCCCCCCAAGGAAGAATTTTAACCGTCTAGGGCCCATAATGGTCAGAGGACATCAAGTACTAAGCACCCTGTCATTATTAAAATACAGAATCTAACTAAAAAGCAGAAATATATTTTATTTTTACTTCAGTTTATTCTTGGAAGAAAAATCTTACAAGTATTTCAGCTCCTCAGTAGGTATTAACCACAAAGAGCTTTTCAAAGGGGAAGAGCTATTCTTCTCTGAGTTGTTTTCCTAATATAGTTCTCTCCACAGGAAGAGAAGTGAAGTTGGAATTTAAGAAAAAAACTATATTTTCTGTGATACTTGAACAAAGAAAACTGTTTGAGTACTCATTCACAGGTGGAGAGATGAGGCTCATACACAAAAGACAGTTTAACTTTATTAAATGGAGAGGTTGGAGATGCAGAAGATGTGCAGGGGAGACAGAAATGAAAAAGAATAAAGTATTTTCTAGAGTCAAGAACCTTATTCCCTTACATTCAGCAGGTATAATCCTGAAACACTGCTTGATAAATCAGCAGCTTAGATCACGTTAAAAGACTGATGGGATCTTGAAATTTCAGGGAGATGATGGGACAGAGCAAGCAGCTTGATCCCAGTCAGACAAGCTGAAGCACTGAGGGAAGCAGGTCCCAGCTGGGCAGGACCTGTGCTGAAGGGACTTTTCCACACTCCGAGTTTTCCAATGCAAGAGGGGATTTCCAAGCTGGAACTGGAATGCCAAGGACATTGGCAGGACAGGATATATTGGTGCTACAATGCTGATTGTGACCACAGCCTCGGGCCCTTGCTCAGGTACCAATAACAGCACATCCACAGGAGCACAAGCTGCTGTCATTTGGAAAACCTGAAAGAACTGGATGAAATGCTCTGGGGGCTTCCTTATGCAGAATATTGGGCTGCTAGAGCTGTTTCTGGCTAAACTGGTGCTGTCTGAAGTTTCAACCCGGGCTCATGAAGTCTTCAGAGGTTGTGATGCTGGTCAGATCCGTTTGTAGCACAGCCATATCCCCATCCTCCTGTTTGCATTTGGTGAGCTGAACACACAGGCTGTCTTTGACACTCACCTTGCTGTATTTATTCATCAATCAGCTCTGAAGCTTCCACAGAGGATTATTGAAAGATATACTGCACAGCTTTGCTTTAAATACTGCCTAGCTCTGGCTCAATCTGCACAGAACAACTGTGTGAGATTTCCTGACCAGCTGGCAGGTAAAGGTTTGGGTCTGGCAGCTTTGGAAGACATTCTTATCCCTATGGTTTTTAGTTTATAAGACAGGTTTTTAAGAGCAGCAGCTCTTCTGGGTGTCTTACTTTCTAGGGGAAAGGGATGTCAGCCTGAACTTGAGATGTGGAGCCCGACAAATACAACAGGGACCCTTAATGACACAGAGACTTTTATTTTCTCTGGAAATAAACATCCATCAATTTTGTTCGTGTTTCAGAACAAACAAATTACAACTCAAAATCTGATCTATAAGAGGCAAGGAAAACAACCTATAATAATATCTCCAGGCCCAACTAAGCAAACAAGCAGGCCATAAAAATGGAGATACAATACCTATTTTCACACTGGGATGGGATAATCTTTAAACACCTCAGCAAGACAGACAGCTGTCCTCTGAAAGATAACGGGGGGAGGTACACAGAATCATTAATCTTTCCTCTAATTGCCATTTAATGAGCAGGAATATTAACCCGAGTTATTCCCAGCCCCTCCAAAAGACATTTAGCAGCTCAGTTGCTGAGCCTCACTGCGGCAGCCCAAGAGCTACAGGATGAAGCAGTTGCTGACAAACCCGAATTATGTTTGTGGTAATTTCACTGAAGGCACATTTCACAGATAATTGGAGCCTAAACCCAAATATTAGAAGAAAAAAATACAGGCAAGATGGAAATGCATAGTGTAAAGTTCTTGATTAGTCCTTCAATACAAATAAATAAATAATGGCATTTACAGGAAACCACCCAGCAATTAGGTCTTTAACTGTTTTTTGCTTCATAGCCAATGGATATAATTGGCTTTAAGGGAAGAACATTTTTCAAGCTTCCCGCTTAGCATATTCATGTAAGAAAACATTTTATGTCTTTTTCAATTTGCTAAAATTTCTGTTGTACATCTCTGGCTAAAAGACAGAGTGTCTAATTTTAAGTATTCATAGTTTTATGCTCCTTCATCACCTTACACTGACCAGGTAAATAATTGATATGGCATCATTTAAAATAAAGAAGTTGCTTTTCTAGGGTTTCCCTACCATTTATTTTAAAAAAAGAGGGTTTTTTTTTTTTTTTCGAAAATCAAAAACTTCAAACCATTAAATTCTTAAAAAATACTGTTAGATATTTAAATAGCAATTTTCAAAATTTGTTTCTTCAAACCTAGGACAATGTAGAAGTGACACCTTTTTTTTTTTTTTTTTTGCCACAGAAAGCAGATCCACTGTTCCTTTGAACCAAAAAAAGCCCCAAACCAACCAGTTTCTGTCAGGGGTTCCGGTGCTGATCCCCAGCAGACACTGAGCACACAGAACTATTTGGGAAGAGGTTTTTTGAAGGGAAGGACTGATGCACAAGACATTTTCTCAAGGACACCACCGACATCCTATGACAGCTCTGGGCATTTGCTTCAGAACAAGCTGTCTCGTTCTCACCTGAGCTATTTAGTGTGAAATCCTGCTCTGAAAAATGACTGTGCAATGATAAGAACATCGTTCTCCCCTGTGTCTTAATCAGTTAGCAACAAAATGTAATGTTAATACATCCACCACAGAACAGTGTTTTCGTGCTGTACAAATCCCTTCCAGATGTTAGCAGCAATACCAGTGTGTCGTGACCTCAAAATAAATTTTGTATTTATTTACCTACACCCTTAGTGCAATCCTTTTAAGCATCCAAATTATGGTAGAAAGAACTTACTAGAGGAAAATATTGACATACATTTGAGACTGCATACCTAGATATCCACAGAGTTCTGAGAAATGGGAAAAGTCACAAGTTCTTATCATTCTTGGCATATTCACATCATAGCCACACTTATTTGCAGTGATACAAAAGTTACTCATTTTTGCCTCTGAGATAAATTGGAAAAGTGCAATTACAAATTCACCCAACTTAATATCCAGCGATATCTTCACAGCAACCTTCTCCCACATCATGTTTATTCATCAGCAAGGTTATTTCACTTTGAACCTTATTGCTTTGGCATGAGACTGTTACTTTTTAACATGAGGAAATACAAAGAAATGTAAATACAAGGTAATACAAATAAAGTATTATTTTACCATAGAGACCTAGGCAGAAATGGAGCAAGGAAACACAAGAAATGCAGTTTTTACATTAAAAAAGCACATTTAAGTTTGAACCGAGTGGTGAGGAAATGCTTAATTTTGTTCACAAAGTACTGGTTAAAGATGCAAATCCATAAAATAAAAAGAAGAGAGACATAAGTTATTTATCATAAACCTCACCATAGAAATGCTGCAATTATAATGAACCAGAAGAGGAAATGTGAAGTTCTTGTTTACAGAAAGAAGTGGATTTTAATAAGCCATTAATCCATCACTGCGTATCACAAGTCAAGCAATTTGCAACTGAACATGAGAAAAACTTGTCTAGGTCACACCTGCTACTTACAAAGTGTTGACATTCTTGCCATGTTTCACAAATATACTGTCAAAACTTGAAAGTACATGACAAATTTACGCAATTAAGTTTTTGTTTGGATTACTAAAACAAGCCATAATTGATTGCTCATATTCTTTACTCCATTAATGACTCTCTAATTAGCAAAAAACTTATCAGTATCTGTGGCTGGAGGGTTAGCAGGCAGTGATGGAAATGCAGGTGTGAAAGAAGCCAATTTACCATATCAGATGATGTTAATGATTTCACAGGACCAAGTAAGGTCCCACGAAATACACTCTCGGTTCCTATTACTGACTACTGACAATCACAGTTTCATATCACAAGAAGATTACTACACTTATCTTCTCATTAGTAGCTAATTTCGCTCATTCCTCCTGCCAAACTAATTATAAAAAAACTTTTCAGGCTGAAATGAATTAATAGGGCACTTGGACCCCACTCATTTTTCTCATGATAAAATAATTAGTAAGCACGCACACACAAAAATCAAAATAGTTCTGTTAACTAATTAGCAACACTAAGGACAATAAACTCTGTAATACACTAGAAGTAATAAAACCTTTTTGTGGGTAAGGATCATCAGGTTTCCCTAACTTGCAATTTGATTATAACAATATCAGAGACACGAAAGCAAAATACAGCTATTATATTAAAAATACTTCCTTTTCAAAATCTCAGTGGCTGTTCCTCAAAATGAAAATGTTGTAACACTGCACCCCTGAAGTCAGTACCTAAATCAGTGTTGTGACTTATTCGTGATGTAGAGGGACTGATTAATGAGCTGGTGGATTTCACTGATTAAATTCCATTGGTTTTGTCAGAAAAACAAATTGAGAGAATATTTTAAAACTCCACAGGTTTGGTTTAAAAGCAGGAAGACAACACTTAATATCTTTGAGCAGCATTTATTTGCTCCTGTAGCTCTCCCAGGACCGTCCCTGTTCCATTGCACCACATTTAGCAGAGATGCCACCCAGCAAAGAGTGGTACATTCCCAGTGATCAGGAAAGCACCAAAATCTTGCCAAACCCCAGCCTTTAGAGGGTGAGACTCTTTTGCCACCAACCAAAACATCCTAAGCTAAGTTGAATAAGGATTTCTGCTGGAAAATGAGGAAACTGCAATTGATACATAAGGACTCAGAAAACAGCTGGGTCAAATGGTGTGGTCTGTAAGCATCCAAAGTGATGTTGTCTACACCTAACCTGCCCTTCCAGGCAAACCTAAATGTTCTTGTACCTTTCTTTCCACTCAAGAAGCAGCTGGTTCCCTTCATGTTTCTGACACAGAACAGCCACAGATATTTTCATCTGATTATCACTGATTTCAGGGGAAACAGGAACATAAGTTATTGGAAATTCCAATACAAATATGTGGTCTCAAAGGAAGAAAAAATAATGTAAATATAATTTTGTATGCCGCAAATTAATGTAGCATTTAAATGTTTGGAATTATAATATAGTCTGTAAGCATAGCAGACTTTTTAACTTGCAAGAGCAAATTTTGATTTATCTGAACATCAGCACCTCAATATAAAGTAAAAAGTGCTTAGAAACATATTCTGTTTCAATTACTTTATTGGAATCAAGCCCCTTGTAAGTCTCTTTAAACATAATTTTGACCAGAGGGTACTAGATTCATCCTCCCACTGGATTTTAATGAACATAAAATGTTCCACAGAGAGCTGCGTTGGTTTTTTTGTTTATTCTTCTTTCCAAAGGGTACAACACACATTCATGTATTTTCAGTTTTTGTTTAAAGAAAAAAACAACAAAACAACACTGTGATCACAACTCCAAATCAATTCCCTAAAAACAAACCACCCATCCCCCCCCAGAACTATCTGACTTGAAAACAGGGGCAGTATTTGCACTGGGAAAAAAATGCCTGATAGCTTTGCTTTTAATTTATCTTTACAAAGCTCTCAGAAGATCAAAGAGGTCTCACTCAGGCAGCTGCATTTTCATGCCAATGGCCAGCAGAAAGAATGGCCTTCAAGGAAACTGCTCAGTGAATCCCTAAGTAATCAGCCAGCAGAACAGAGGATAAAAACCTTCAAAAAGGTCAGTGGAGATGGAATAAGAAATCTTGACTGTTAACTTCAAGGTTTTTTTGGTTGGGGCTTTTTTTTCTGTTTGTTTAACTCCGCTACCCTGGAGTTAAGCTCCAACTGTGGAATTTCGCCGTATTTGGCATCAATTTCTCTAAAATAAAGAACTGTGTTAATGAAAGCAACAACTGCTGCGAAAGAACAAGAAACATGCGAAATTCAAATCACTGTGCTGTTTCTGCTCAAGATAAAATGCCTTTTGTTTCTTATTTCTAGCACTACTGCTTAAACAAATATTTAAAGAACAGCAAAAAAATCCCTCAGGATATTAAAAAATCAACTGAGCAGATGATTAACCTCACTATGCATTTAATATAAACAATTAACAAAAAAAATATACAGTGCTTCATAAGAATCAATTAAAACTGTCTTTTTGTAGCATAATGGGAATCTAACAAACTAATTCTAATCACATATCAACTCTTACCATCTGAACAGATCTTATCCCCCATCCTCACATTATCTCATAAACTCAGCACCGCCATTTGTCCTCAGGAGGCTCCCACGTGCTGTTTTCTTTCATTTTCCCCCCGGATTTCTGTGGGAGCATTTATGCAACACTTGTGTCATCATTTTCTGTGCATCTCCAACTCATCAGGCCGGCAGCAATTGTACTGCACCGAGGGCCTGGTCACACACAGCGATTCTGAATCAATTCTGCATGTGCCATGAAGTTGAACCGAACGTGGACGGCTGCCAAAGTGTCTTTCTACAAAAACATCATTTCCAGACGGAGCAGGAGAACTGGTGCAGCACAGCCAGGCATGGGGGATACCAGGCCAAGGAAACAAATGACATTGAGAGATCCTCGAGTAGCTTGTTCACATTCCCTGCACTGGGTGTGTTGTTATGTGTTTTTTCCTTAACTAAAACTGTTTGCATTTGCATTTTTCGTTACATAATTCTTTCCCCCAGTGTGAGTTCACATCACATACATGCCTGTACTTTTTTCTAAAGCTCTGAGGTGATGAAAGGTGACCTTAAAACTCCAATATCAGCACAACAAGCCCTGCTGTCACAGAATCACAGCATTCACAGAATGACTGGGTTGGAAGAGACCTCCACCAGCATCGAGACCAACCCCTGGCCTAATACTTAACTAGATCATGGCACCGAGTGCCACATCCAGTTTTTTTTTAAACACATCCAGGGATGGTGACTCCACCACCTCCCCAGGCAGACCATTCCAGTATTTTACTATTCTTTCCGTGAAAAACTTCTTCCTAATATCCAACCTGTATTTCCCTTGGCACAACTTGAGACTGTGTCCTCTCGTTCTGTTGGTTGCTGCCTGGAGAAAGAGACCAACCCCACCTGACACAGCCACCCTTCCGGGAGTTGTAGAGAGTGACAAGGTCACCCCTGAGTCTCCTTTTCTCCAGGCTAAACAAGCCCAGCTCCCTGAGCTGTTCCTCACAGGGTTTGTGTTCCCAGCCCCTCACCAGCCTCGTTGCCTCCTCTGGACGCGCTCAAGGGTTCATTGAAACATCAGAATTACTTTTAAAACACTGAAGTCATACCTGAATGATGAGCAGGAGTAGTTTTTCTAGCACCGTTTAAACTGATAAATGGGAGGAGACAGCTCCACAGGGTCCCTGACAGATCTCCTTGAAACTCTGCACCACGGGTTCCAAATGAAGACAAAGCAAAGTGCTTACTAAGAGTAACTGGGAGTTTCAGACTATTTTCTATATAGGCCAAAATGTACTTGATGAGGTTGCAGTTCTTTACATCAATCCTAAAGTTAAAAAAAACCACTCTCTTACAACAGTCTTAACTAAAACTTCCCAGGCTTAGCTCAAGAACTGTAAATGAGTGGTCCCTCCCTTCATTCCACTGCCCACACAAGCTTAGAAATGAACAAAGCATTAAGAATGCTCTCAGTGAACCTCAGCCATGTAAAGACTTGATTGTCACAGTAGAATTCAGCCAGATTTATGTCTGGGAGCTTAACCAGAGGGCCAGGTCTCCTTCCTGGCCATTCCATTAACTGAGAATTTTTCAGGGACACAGCCCTGAAGGCAGGTGACACAGGCTGGCTCATTCCCTCACTGCACCCACAGCACACTGCCAGAGCAGAAGGGCTACGTTTCACAGTACTGGGCTCTGAATCTCCCTGGCCTTACTGGAGATGCTTTAAACATCATTTTCTGTGTATTTATCTGGTCAAAGTGTGTGAAACCACTTCAGAGTAATGGTTTTAGGACCTGGAACGCAATTCTCTTTTGCTTGCCCAGACTTTGATATAAAGACAGGATGTGAGTGGGTTTTTAGTGTTGCATTGCATTTTACTCTGTTGTGCTAGTGACTCCAGACAAGCCAAGGCTGGCACATCGTGGGGAAGACATGAGAAAGAAAAGATTTAAATAAAAGCCCTACCTGAAAGTATTATTCGGGAAATTAAAAAAAAAAAAAAAAGTGAATCAGAATTAATTGCACAACTATTTATAACAAATCTCTTACGTCACAGACACACTCCTACATTTCGGAATAAATCCCAAAGTAAACATGGTGCTTCACAGGTAATTTTACTGGTGAGATTAACCTCATTACTGGAATAGCACTCAGTCTCAAGTATCATCCACAAAGCACAAAATCTTAGACTGCTAGGAAGACTGGAAAACCTGGGTACAATTCAGGCAGCTCTGAAAGGGAATTCTGCCATGTTTCTAGCATTCAGTGCTTCTCTTCTAAAATATTCTTTATATTCAAGATGGAAAACAAGACAATATTCATTGTGTCTGGAAATATCTCACAGAATTAACCCTGGCTCTGCACTGCAGCAGAGGGAAAACAGCAGGGTCTCCCCATTGGAAAGGTTCTTATCCACATGAACCAGTATTTTGAGCAACCTGTGCCATATGCATTGTTGACTTTGTTGTTCACTTTCTAATATTACACATTAACACCATCTCTTCAAGGCAGTTTGCAACCTCGTTCATATGCCAGCAAAGTAACAGAGAAATTAAAACAGATGCTTAATGAGTGTTTTCAAGTTCAGGGAGGACATGGCTGATATTTATTTTACCTTCTAAATGCTGTTCCTGAGCTGTACCTGCCCCAGGATGTTGAGCACTGATTATGTGACAGCCTGGATGCTGTGAGCTCCAGGGGTGTGACAGACAAGAAAGTCGCCTTGGACTATCCTAAAATTTGAAGACTGAGCAGAATCTTTGAGCTTCTCCCTTTTTTCTGGTTCTGGAGCCTTCTAGGTTAAAATAATCAAATGTGTCCCTGTGCCTCTCTGCTTTCTGCAGCTGCTGGATTCTCTCTGTGTTTGCAGTAGCCCATTCCTGATCCAAATCACAGCTCCTTACCCCAACTCAGCCCTGGGGCACCTGTGCTCCCCAGTCCAGGTAATAATCCACAAAACTTCACAGCCCAGACTGAACCAGTCTCAGTCTCTCAGCTCCTGCTCTCCAAGAACTGACAGCATTTACCTCATTGCATAACATTTCAACTAAAAATTCAACTTAAGAGAGAGAGAGAGAGACAGAGATTGAGAGATCAAGTGTGAGAGAGCAAGACCAGAGAATGAGCATGAAAGTGCACAGGAAATCTCAGGGGGAACAAAAATTACAGATGGGGAAACTGGATGCAATTATTGAATGGCTTCTGCAGGACAGCTGATCTTTCAGGGGTTCAGAGAGCTCCCAAAACAAGTAAAGCACGGAAAAGCACAGGAGAGAAGTTTCTTGTTTCTTCTTCTCTTCTCATCTTCCTCCTGCATTCTGGAACTAAACTAGGTCTTGAAAGGAAGGATGTCACAGACTTCTGCCAGGAGAGTGCTGCGTCCCCAGCTGGGAGCAAGGGCAGGGTACACCATGAGCTTTCATACAAATTAATTTTGTTTGTTATTGCAATGCACAAATTCATGGTCTCCTTCTAATAAACATCCTGAGCCCCATTGTTCATCTTCCTTCACACAGTGCAGATCTTTGGGTTCCAATCTCCCAGGGTCTGAGCTTGACTTAACTTCTGGTCCTCAGCCCTTGTGGTAGGTGCTGGGGCCAATGTCAACTGAATGAAAGTGAAAAGGAAGAGATCTAAGAAATCCTTTGAAGAAGCACAGAAAAATACACTTGAGGGAATGGGTGACAGGCTGCTAGTGAGTGAACTCCAAGCTGATGATTCACAAGCTTTTCCTGTAGATTAACCTGTTTTATTTATGTCAAAAAACAAGCAAAAAAAAAGTATTTTGCTAAATTACTCTGATTATTGTGATCCCCTCCCTGCTGAGTCAGTTGTCAGCTCACAGCACTCCTCAGATATGCATAATAAATAAATCAGGAATACACAATGTAAACCAAAGAAAGGAAGCATAAGAAAGCACGGGAGTGGAATTTACCACTCTCCCCTAGGAAAATTCTCTGCTGTGATTTTAGGCAGGATACAAAAGAAGGGAACTCTGATTTTTTTTCCATGACGTTGTGTTTTAAAATGGCTCCAACAATGTCAAATATGATAACCTGAGTTTCCGAAAACTCAAAGCAACACTGATAAGTTTGTTGTATACACTTGAAGCAATTTGACAGTAGCTTTACTTTCCAGTTACTTCCTTTCAAGTTTTATTCCAATCATCATAATATTTTAAGAGTTCATCTGTTATGTCATCTTGTCACATCAACATGCATGACGAATTAGTGATAAGTAAAACTTATTCAATCCCTGGATCATGGTCAGAACAGCTCCATGAAATTGTGAAATAATTCATTTGTACCAACTTGGATCCCTCCTGCTCATTTGAAGTTAACATTTGTTGACTTCAAAATCTGTAAAAAACAAAACCTGTGGAAACATCCCAGTGCCACAACCAGATGCTTTTCACTTCAGCATCACCCAGATCCTGCAACTGTGCAAGTCACAGCTGCCTCCAGTGTCATCACATTTCTTCCTCATCATTCCTAAAGATATTAAACAATGCCTGAGTCTACTCAATAAATGATGTACTCCTAGAATGCACACACATTCATAAAAGGTGAGGATGCCTTTTGTTCTTTTCAATATAACAAATATTCTCTTGAGTCACTGCTAAACCTTACCCAAGATCAGCTGTAGTAACGATAGGCTTATACCAATTTAGAAAATATAATCTTCTCTAGCCTATATTCCTATTTATATTACCTTATGATCAAAAGAAGATTCAAGTTTAACTATGCATTCTTACAAAAAGCCAAAGTAATTCAGCATGCAAGACCAACAGTGTGAAAGTCAGTAACAATCAATGAGAAACTGTAACCCATATAGTGCGTAAAATACTTAAACCTACCATTTCTACTAGTTTCAATATTGTATATTAACTGCTGGCTTTTATAATTGATCAGAAACAGAAAAAAAATCCTTATTTATTCAGTAACCATTTTGGTAAAAAAGCTAAAACTAATTCTTAATGGTACACTATACTGCCATGTGTGAGCTGCATGATGAGACACACACTTCAAATTCCCTTGAATTTCTCCTTCAAACATTGTAGCTACAAAGATTCCTCTGTCAGGAATCAAAGGCTTCCCAAAGATCAATGAGCTCAGCAGCAAGTTTTTGATTTGGAGATATTTACCTACTTATTAACAAAGGGAAACAATACAAAGCACTGATCAACAGCAGAATACAAATACCCACAGCCACACCGGGTATTTTACCATCGGAGGAACAACGCAGGTTTCTTCATGCAAAAGTCTCCTCAGAAAAAAGGCCTTACACAGATTTTTTTGCAACACCAGTAAGACCAATAATATCTAGGACACGTAACAGCCAGGGTCAACTTTTCCACTTCCTAAGATAAGTGCAGGAACTTGGAACTTATAACAAAAAGGCTGAGACAACATTTCTGGTTTGAGCAAAACTAAATCCTGCCAGGCCTAGGATGTCAGCATCTCCAGTGGAGCAATTTCAGTGAACCAAATACTGGACCACAGGTGTTATACATGATCATTCTGGTACTCAAAAATCACAGAGTACTTCTTTTCTCCTCCCTGTTCTTCCTGTAGGTTATGGAATGATTCCTTACAGCAGCTAAGCACTCACACAGCCACTTGTTCCCTTCCCCCATGGCAGGAGGAGGCAGAGAATGAAGTGAGAAAACTCATAGGTGGGGATAGAGATAGTTTAAGAAGTGCAAGATGGTTGGATAAGTGAGGGGAGTGAGGGGAGCGGGGAGAAGGAACAAACAAGGGATGCAAAGCCAACCACTCGCCACCTCCCACAGGTTGAGTGGTGCCCCCAGTCTCTAAGCAACAACACCCTTGGAAGGCAAGTCCCCACAGTGTTTGTCCCTTGGGTTTGGGGTGTGAGGGGGCGTTGTTGCTGAGCGCTTTATGGGATGGAGTGTCCCCCTGGCCAGTTCGGAGCTGCTGCCCAGCTGCATCCCCAGGCTGCAGAGGAAGAGAAATCCCCGGCACTGGGCAGGCACTGCTCAGCAACAGCCAAAACATTGGTGGGTTATCAGCACCATTTCAGCCACAAATTCAAAACACGGCACCATCTGGGCTGCTACCAAGAAAATTAACTCCGTCCCACTACCCAAAAGGATGGGGCATAAGTTATTAATAGATAATACCTAAGATCAGAATAGATCTCTTTAAAATCCTCTTTCCATCTGCCTTGTCTATGCAAGTGTCAGTGTTTGCTGTGAATTCCACTTGTCATCAGCAAACCCTATGAGGACTTGAATCTGCAATGAAAAATTCTTAGTTTCAAGTAAAACCTTCTATGATTTTAGTTAAAAAATCCAAGGCTATTCTAAAAACATCAGGAATTCTTCCTGTTTTCCATCTTGTCCTGCTCTCTCTAGCAATGCAGCCTACAAAAAATACCTTATTTCTGTATTCCAAAAAACACCAACAGAAATCTCTCTTATCCCCAGAGTAACCACAGATTTAAAATTCATGCAAAAGAACTGTGGACACTCCAGTACTGAGTCAGGTACATCATATTTATGTCGAGCCATTAAAAAGCGTTTACTGTATTTATTTCTGCAAGCATCCTGCCTGCCTAGACATTTCTAAACTTTATGCTCCTATATGCAGGAAATATATGTAAATGGAGTAGCCACTGTAAAATACTCATCTTCTGCTCTTCTCATCTTTTTTCTTGGTTGGGGAAGAGAGAGGAACTGAAGATTCTATCATCAGTTTGAGACAGAAATATTATATACGCTGGGTTATCTTGAGGAATTAAAATGTCCCTCGGTTATCATATTCCAAAGCAAAACCTATTACACTTACTCTGCATATATTATGAAAGTTTTAAATCCCATCTGACATAAATTCAATTAAGCACATCCTTAGAAGACGGCTGTACAGGTAACGGAACGACTCATAAGGATGTTTAAAACTTCATTAAGGGATAGAGGTAAATTGTATTAAGATTTATTTAACTAACTCAGCAATAAAATAACTCAAATGCAGTCCTTAGCAGGAATCATGTTCACGGACTAAATCAGTGCCTTCTGAAAAGCAAAGGAAATGCTGGGAAGCACCCAGTTTCCACAATTCCCTCAGGATTTCATTGCACATAGTCCAAGTGTCCTTGTGTCCTTGTGGAGCCACTTGGCTGTGAGGCCACCAAGGCCAGCACCAAAAAGGGTTCAGAGCCACAAATCCATGGGCATCAGCTGTGCTCTCACCCCCTCCCGGCCCCACACACCCAGAGCCTCTGTGTTATCCACAAACACAGCCCAGTTCTCTTAAAAACAACAACCATTTATAGTTTCACATGCCAGGAGGGATAGCAGTTGGGAACCTGGCTCTTGGGAATAATCTTGTACGCCTTGAGGGCAGGAATTCTTCTCTATGCACACAGGAACAGGAAGAACCAGCAGAGAGGTCACCCAGGTTTTATGGGGACTGAAGCACTCCTCTATTCAGAGGACTGCATTCATAACCGTTCTAATGGCTTCATGTTTAAAAATTGTTAATAAATACACTACTTTATAGAGATTTTTTTTCCACTTTAGCTATTCATTTTGCCCTCCCTGGAAGTAAAGTAAGCTTATTCTGAGAAATAACAATTTCCTTCCAGGTTCAAAGATAATATATGGATTATCTGTAACTTATTATGCAAGAAATGTAATTCTTGTTGAATATAAATGTGCCATAGAACTTTTCATCTTTCAAAACAACAATTTCACACTTGTTCACCCTAAAACAAATTCTGATTAAAGCAAAATAATCTGAATGATAGCAACATTCGCTGATACAAAGTTGAAAGCAAATATTACTCTCAGCTTTGTATCAGAAAATTTACAACTATTGTTTTTAAATAAAGTATCTGCAGCACTGAGGAACCCTTTGCTTAGCATCTAAAATGAAGTCAAGTTTTTAATTTGGTTCTTAAACAATCACACCAATAATGATAACAGCTGCACCCTTTATCAAGGCAGAAAAGCTGTCCTGCTGTGCCAATTCATCAAGAACATGAGGCTATTACAACAGAGAGAGTTTAAACCTGTTTAGTCTTGATTATGCTGGTGGGAAGGAAAACTGCCTCATCCTGGGACACAGCTGGAGCCCTTTCTGCTGTCTGGGGGAGAAATACCAAAGGAAAGGTGAGACTGCCTAGAGCATGGTCAGGAGGTGAGGGATGTGAGGATTGGCTCCAGTCAGCACCTGGGACACACTTCTGGAGCTCCGTGGTCCATGTTCCCACTGCCTCATGCAGGAGGGACATAGAAAAGTCTGAGCCAAGCAGGTAGAGGGCCAGCAAGGCACTGGAGACAGCACGGAATGGGAAGGGGCTGGGAGGGGTTGCTGTTCAGATGGGATGCTGCAGCTCCTGCCTTAAACAAGGAGCTCAGGTTTTGCTAGAAGGGCTGGCAGCAACTCTTGCAAAACTCCTGAAAAAGTCCCAGCTGCTGCCACAGGGAATTTAGAGCCAGTAGGTGTTGGTGACTATCATGAAGCAGGCTGTGTCTCAGCCCTGTGGACAGCCACTCCCAGAGCACCAGGGAGATCAGTGCTTGGGAAGGGGGTGTGACCCGAACTGTACAAACCACCAACATCTCCTGCTTTCAGCAGCCACAAAGGTTCATAAACTTGATCTCCAGTGGGGTCATTAATAAACAGGGCTTTCTCTCGAAGTGCAGCAAAGGTTCCCCCATCCTTGTCCAAAAACTCGTTTGATATTTATTGTTTTGAAAAGAAAAACTAACAGCTCCATTCCAGCAAGGACAGATGGATTTGCCACCCAAGGAAGTGAGAGTGGAGTCGTGGAAGACTGAATGTATTCTAAACCCAAACATCATTTTGTCCAAGCTTTTCAGCTCCATTTAGTAACTTTGAGGGGAAGAGTTCTCATTAATAGCACGGAAAAAAGGTCCCTTGAAAAACTACTGGATAGAGTTAATTACAGAAAATGGAAAATGTCCGGTTGTTTATTGATTATACTTTTTTATTTAAGAATATCCCTACATTTAAAGCACCAGGCTGGCAAAGTGATATTGATTTTAGCTTGATAATTACAACCTGAATAGTCCCTCTGTAATACAAAGCTTTATTCAATAAAATATTTACCATGAAGTTCTTTGGGCCATACAGTACAATCAATTACCACCCATGATTTCTTGCAGCAGCTAAACATTAACATGGACATTTGAACAAATTTAGCAAGGTTTTTTTGTCTGTTTGGGCTTTTTTGTTGTTTTACTGTTTGGGTGCTTTTTGGGAGGGAGGTTGAGCTGGTGTTAATTCCTGGGGAGGATTCCTTTTATTTGTTTTAATAACTGAGACCATTAATGATATCAAAAAGAGTAAAACCTCCTAAAATACTAGTAATTTTCTTCACCATGGCAGAGCATAATTATGTGTTCCAAGCTTTCTACTTGCATGCAGTAAATAGTCAGCCTCAAACCAGAGAGACATTTCCAAATTCTTTTGAGATTAAACAGCACAATTAACATATTAAATATTCAGTGGTTTTTAATTTCCCAGTAGCCCACACTACATTGCCTTTAAATAATACAGCACTCAGTGTAGAGGTCCAGGTATATAAAAACAAGAGAAATGCAGAGACAAAAACAGGTCAACAAACATGCAATGTAATCGATATTTATGCCCATTACAAAGGAGCTTTTCTGAAAGAACAGTTGGTAATTTAATTAGAATGCACTAAAAAAGAATGATTGACAATTCAGCTAAATGATACCTTCTCCTTATCATCATTTGCTTTATGATTACCTGTTATTAGAGATGACTTTCAATCAATTGAAATAAATCTGCAGCCACTTAATGAAAAATAGTCTGAGAACATTTCTGAGCAAGGAGGGCCAGCAGGCCATGAAAACACTAAATCTGAATGTCTAGAAAAACATATTCAGGATAAGAAAGAATATTTTATATTTATCTAGCACACTGACAATATACTCAGTATATTAATTCTTACTCAAAATTGAAAATAAGTTTAAAATAATGTATTCTAAGATAAGCTTTTCCAGCCTGGGCTGGATGTGCAGGTCCAAAAAATCATTTCTCAGATGCTAGTCAGAGTTCAGACAAGGTCAGTTACCACGAATTTATTTAGGCAATAAAATAGATCAAGTTTTTTCACTCAAGAATTAATGTCCATATTAAATATTTATACTCTTTATACAATATAATTAATGTACCATACCTTGTGAAAACATCAAATATTGACATATTTGCTCCAAATATATATCTATATCTCTCTATATATAGATATATCTATATCCTTTTTTCCCTCTCCTCTCCTCCTTAAATCACTTTACTCCTCCAATGGGGGAATGTAATGCTGCAGAAGCAAAGCAAAGAAAGCCATGAGAGCATTTGTATCCTGCTGGGCTGTTCCACTGTAACAGAGAAAAATCCAGCAGCACCCTGGAAACCACACTGGAGCCAAACACTCTCCTGAAAATTACATCAAGCCAAGAACTGGAGTTCTGTCACCCCTCAAAAGTCTATTCTATACATTCCTAAAATTGAAACTTTAAATCTTTAAAAAAGGCAGCATTATGAAATCTGTCACTTGCTGTCACCATAGGAGTGATTTTAACTTCCACCAGAACATTGTTGGCACCCTGAGTTCTACCTGCAGGAAAAATAAATAACATTTGTGACAGAAACTAATATTTCTAAGTCAACACCATTTTTCCAAGGTAGTTGCATGAAGTAATATCAGTGTGGGTTTTTTTATAATAGACATCATTTGTTAAAGATCAAATTGGAATGGCATATGAACTTTCTCACATCTTTTCAATTTGTTCAGTATATTGACTATTTCCCTGATTTATGTACCAAGATGAAATGCTGCTGATAGCTACATAAAGATCTTTAACTGTGGTACAAGAAAATCCCTCAGCTCTAATGGTTCTATTCAATATTCTCTGCAAATAAGCATTTAAAGGTAGAAACAGGAAACCATGAATCTACAAATTAGAAATGCTCACCAAATATTCTGTAGAAAATTGGCACAACAGTATCCACCTCTGTTTTATTTCATAAATGCAAATGAGAGCCCTTCAAGAAGAAGCCTGAACATCATGTTTAAGCCACCAACAGAATCAAAAGCAGCTCCTCAAAGAAGCTTCTACCTTTCCAAGGTCTTTATAAGTTCTAATACATTACATTGCTTTTTAAAATTACTGGGAATCTTGCATTTAACAAGCCCTTTGAAGTTGAATTAGTGCTTTTTAAAATCACACAGCAAAGTTCAGAAAATGCTGTAGTGTAACAGTACCCCAGTGTTAAATGCCCAATTAACCAGAAACAAACCAGAATTTGTAACCGGTACTTATCTTATTTCACCGTTGACAAGAACCTGACCAGGATTTTCAAACATCTGTGCCCAAGCTCAAGAAATGACATCAAGATACACCTCCAGTCCTCCACATACTCATGTATTTTGATTATCTGAGAGTGATCATCTTGAAGTGTAGTGGAAGTGAAGTAAGATGAGGAAATGCAGAAGTGGTGCTGTCTGTAATTTCAGTTCAGCACTTCAGTCAAGGTGAGTTCTTACTGTGCAGCATCTTTAAAAATCCAGTCACTTACTCAGGCAACTGTATCTTTATTTCAGTGTTAAATTTAGACAGGCTTGTATTTATATGAACATTATAATTTATCTCTACAATGTTTGCTTCTAAGATGCTGCACAGCCAAAATTCTAAAAGTGCTACTCCTGTTATATCTATTATACCAGCCCTGTATTTTATAACAAAAAATTATGGCTGTATTTTGTGTATCCATGTGTTCATAAATTATTCCAGGAAAAAATGAGAGAACTACTACTCTAAGAAGCGAGAACAACCAAGTTCTCATTTTTAAAAAATCATTACGTTTTATTTTTACAAAAGCACTGTAGAATATCCTACTGGATCAGCAATTAAAAACAAACCCAAAAGACATACAGACCCTTAGCTCATCTTCAAGGAGAAGCCTTAAGGCAGAGCATTTTTAGCTCTCTTCTAAGCTTTCAACAGAGGCTGTTTTAGCATCTGATACATACTCTCAGGACAGCTCCTAGATTTGTCCTATCAGATAGACACAAGCATTCTCACAGGATGGGAAGTCACTGCAGTCCAGTACCAGGTGCCCCGGGATGACAAAACCAGTGAAGGCACCGGGTTCTGGCACAGGAGAAGCACGGAGGGCACAGCCCCACGGTGCTGTGACAGCAGTGCCACCAGGCTCTGTGTTTCAGGTCTATTTCAGGAGGTTTCAGCTACTACAGCAGAGTGAAAAGGAAAAGTTCAGCACCTATGGAGAAGTTTCACCACACCTGTCACGGTCCTGGGCCAAGAGAGAACAAAAGCCACGATGAGCATCTGAAGTGACCCTTTCAATGCAAAGCCCAACACACAAAATCCATCTTCCTGCTCCCCTGGCAGCAGCTGGGCAGCTGTGAAACAGCAATTTCAACTCCTCTGCATGAAGGAATAAGGAGGTTCAGGAAGAGAACAGAAAACTCTTTGAGAGGAATGCAAGGAACTGCTGCCATGGGCTCTGTCTGGATGAAACCCTGGAGAAGCCTAAAATGTCTTGCCCTGGGCATGACTGGTTTTGGGTGCTCCAATGCCTCTTCTCTAACTGGTTCCTACACAATTAACAGCAATCTTCACATGACCATGGGATGTTCTTATATTACACAAAAACATCCAGACCAAAGTCCAGAGGCTGTTAGTTCCAATGCACTTTTGTTTTTTTCCAGATCAATGGATCCAGTTCAGAACTGGACAAAAACAGTGACTTTTATATATATAAATATATATATGTTAAAATAAATTTATTATGTATTTGGATGTACAAAACTCTTCAAGAAAAGTAATTTCCAAACCTATACTCATCTAATAATATTTAAGAATAATTCCAGAGAACCAATCTTGGCTTTAGCTGTAAAAGAACCAGTTATATTATGACAAGAGCAGCTCTTGCACCTTGAAGTTTCTGTAAATCTTCTTTGAATCACCATCACTCTTTAATACATCCTCTCATATGTGCCTGAGGCAATACAGTATTCAACTATCATTGTGAAAATGTGGGTTTGTTGTGTGTGCTGTGCTCTGGGTCTGACTAATGTGACCCTTTTTATGCTGTATGGGATACAAAGGAGCAGCTTATATAACTATATCAAGCCTCAGTATCCTGGACAGAGTAAAAATAGACAATATTTATTTTGGAAACTTGAAAAGAAAAAAGGAGATGACAGAGAATTCTGACTGAGAACAAAGGTAGCAGAGACTCTGTGTTCATTTGCTTCCAACTCCCTACACTCCAATTAAAAAAAAAATCACTTTCTGTATTAAAAATGTTAGCTGAGCTGCTGTCTACCAATATTGAATCACATATCAAGAGTCCACAAGACAGAGTTTACCAGCTGCTGCCACGGTCTTCAGAGTAAGTTTGGGGAGGTTTCTGCCACAGGCTCAGCTGGGGCACACAACTTAGCCTCGTTATTGGAATGCATGGCAGTGCCCCATAATCTGTCTGTTTTCCAATGTATTAGATTAACATTTATCTCTTTAAGCACACAGCTTATCTGTCAAAAAAATCCTCTACAGTGTCTGGAGCGGTGTCTCCAAACAGAGTGTCCTACTTCCACACAGGCTGTTATTTAGTGTCCCAATTTTCTTCACTTTGATAAAGAAGAAAACTATTCAGTTCTGACAAGTTGATTAACAACAATCAGCATTATTTTCAGAAAAAGAGATCAGCTCTTCCCAGAAAAAAATGCAAAACTACTCTCATCTATTTTTGACATGGCAGAAATGTACATCAATTCCAAATATGAATGGCAGTGATAAAGTCAAAGCAGAATTAAAGTAGGTTTAAAATTCAGTAAGAATTACACCTTCTAGCAAGCATTTTTATGCTCCAAATGCATGACTCGACCCCAAAACTCTACTTTGAAAGATGCAATATTTTCTACAGATTGTAAAGCTTTCATTTCAAAACAAATCTTTCTAACCTTATAACCACAAAAATAATCTCCAAAAACTAGGTTGAAGCTGTTTTGCTGTATTAGCAAGAGTACGAAAACAAGCAAACAAACAAACAACATAATTTTCCTTTTATTCTATTCTGTTTCCTTCTGTTTCTGCTCCCTAACGTGTAACACAAGTCAGCCCATCTCAGGAACTGCACTGGTTCTCATTAACTTCCCCAAGTTGGAGTTTATTGACACATCATGAATTATTAGGTCGATTTTGACTTCTACATTCCCATACAACTCCCCAGCTTTTCCAATTAATCCTACAGCAGGATTCAAAAGATGTGCTGCTTTGCAATAAATCTGTTCCAAAAGGGTGGAGTTCTGCACTCACTTGTGTTTTCCTCTCCACCTGATAATTATTGAGTTTTCCCATTCAAAATTGGTTATTAAAGATCTAAAGGAATTGTATAAAAAATCCTAAACTTGTTATAATAATCTGCCCACAGCTTTATGGATATAGTGTCAGAATATGTATTTTTCAACATGGAGTATTTTATTATTAATATTAGATTATTACATATTATTATTAGACTAGAGCTGCTGCTCCTGCTGCAAAAGTGGAATACTATTAATAATAAATTCAAGAACATTCAGCATATGATTTTTCTTTATGAAATGATATATTTGGATCAAAACTTGGGCTATTGCTAATAAGTTATCTTATAACTGAATCTTTGTGAGGGTTAATGAATTTTTATTGAACATGGCATTCCTTGATTGGAAAATTAAAGGATTCTGTGACAGGGGAAAAAATAAAATGCTGCAGGTAGCTTCAGGTAGAAGTAGATGAAATAGGACCTAAATTCCCACATCTTGTGGTTAACAATGTATTATTAATAATAAGTTGTTCTGCTGATCCACTTACAACTGGGTAAGTCTTGGCTATCAGGATTACAAATAGTATTCTTCTAGGAAGAGATTCCAGGAAATTCTGTATTAATTACAGTAAGTTGCAAGCAAATTTAAGCAAGATTGTTGCTCTGTGATTTCCACCTCAATCAGCTGTACCACATCTCAAACAGAAACAGTGATCACTGAGAAATCTCTTTTACAAAGGGGAGTTCATGGAGGGATTAACTGCACTGACAGCAACAAAAATATATTTGATTTTAAAATTTTCAAGTTTGCCCCTGCTCCTCAGCAGGTGGTAACTTCCTCCTTCAGAAAACACTCTTCTACCACTTGCAGGCATTTCCGGTGGCTGAACAGAACACAGGGTACACATTAAAAACCTCGGCAAAGGGACACAGAGGGATTCCATCTGATGACCATGGTGAGTGAGCCCATGTGCTCCAGATGGGAGGCCTTGAATGCTGGGAACAAGAAACATAAACTTATGAACAAGCTTAAAAAATTCCCTTTACCACACAGGAGCCCATTTCTGTCTCTAGGCCTGCTCCCTCTCCCCAAAAACCCAAATTAATGGCAGTACCAGTATTTTTTTCTTCATAAAATGATGTTTTTTCCCTCAAGAGTTGATTGCAAAGAAAGCACTGAGTAATTAACATATTCTCAGTGCTCTTCATATCCCTGTCTGTATTCGGAACACTCAACACATTCCACTACAGTAATTTTAAGCAGTATTATTCAGGTTTTCTTTTAGATTATTATGATTAAATATAAATAGGTAATTTCTATTCAGCTTCTTCCCTGATAGAAACTTTGGAAGCCAATTTTTATTTCATTATATACAGAAGTCACATCTTCAAACATCATAACAGTCTTTGAATATCAGTGTCATAAACAGGACTCAGAAATTCAAAGTTAAAGATGAGAAGCCAGTGTGTGGATTCGTGCTGAAATTTGGAATCATTTGCAATCCTAGACCACAACAGAAGGAAGGCAGCTCATCACATTCCTTTGTCCACAGTAGAAAGCCACAAAATAACACAGCCTCGCTGCTAAATTGTGATTTTACATGGAATTCTGAAATCTCCCAGTTGGATTAAGTGGAAATGATTCAGCACTTGGATGGAACATCTTAAAGAAGTTCTGCCACCAAACAACTCAAGGTCACCACCTTCCATCACCCAGTGCCACACAGGCTCCACCAGGCACCACCACAGTCCAGGCAGAGCTCAGATGTCACAATCACTTGCCTTGCTGTACAAATTAAAGTTATGATCTGATCAATTTGACTGAGAGTCCCTATTAACATTCTTTATTTCATGTCCTCTAAAACACTTGCAAAGAAGACTTTTATATTTTTGGATCACTGCATTGCAAAGTGGCTGTCACTATGTGTAAGACAAGATTTATCTTTTGAACCTTCTATGGAAACAAGTGTGAAAGGTCAGGAGAACAGACTACAGATAATTCTGCATAAAAAACCAGTAAAACAAATCACTTCTAAATCAAATCACACTACTCCATACAACAAGATGTAAAACTTGCAATCATGATGTAAAACCAAAAGCAATACAGTATTCATAGTGTACTTCTGTCACTAGGGTTTTTACTAAATAAAGAGAAATTTTGCCTTAAAAACAAATCCAAAATACTTGATGAATTTCTTAACATGGAAGTAAAAGTACACTGATATAAACAATCTCAGGTTCAAGGATGCCAACTCCCTAAGGCACAAAAATTGTAATTACTGCTTCAAACACTCACAGAGACTATCTGGTTTTACCACTATCGAACTGAATAATCTTGAAACACAAGTAGTTGATGTAAAATAAAAGTAGTTACATTAATTGTAACAAAATTACAAAACAAAGTCGAGGAAGCCTCTACTTGGAACTGCTTTTCTTTCTGCATTTACAACATCAAAAAACATTGTGGTTGTGGGGTTTTTTTAATAAATGCAAGTTCTACAAAGGATAGAAGTATTTTTTGCCAGTAAAAATAATAATTTTCATCTATGTTCAATATAAATGAGAAAACTAATACCACATCAGTGGCTTATTAAACGGAAAGTTTATAATTGAACTTTCCCTTCATTTGCTTGCAAAGTGGGAGCTGAAATGTCTTGCCAGTTAAACCACTTTTGTTTTCACATATATACTTTCAATACTGAGATTGCACATAAACATAATTTAAACTGACACAAAAAGCCACAAAGAAGCAGGATTTTGCATCGTTAGCATTATGCAGGTACTCTCTTGGTGCTGTTGGAGTTTTTCTCTTACTCTCCCTTGGGGGGGAAAAAAGCAAAGGAAAAAATCCATTATTTTCTATCTGTCAAGATACTTCTTTTCCTACTGGGAATCTAAAATGCCTGATCTCAGTGTGAGATCTCTGAATGTACTAGTAAGAGAATTCTCCTGATAAGAATGAGAAAAATAAAAATTACAAATGGCTAAGTCAGCCTTATTACCTCCCTTGGTCACTTGAATTCATTGCTACTTAAAAGCAACCAGTTGCAAACCAATTTCCATAAATAAAAGGAAAATTAGACACCATCCTTTTAATTTGAAGTGTTAAAGAACACTGCCTGGAATTTAAAATGAGTCAAACATTGTCAACTGCCAGCAGCATTTATGGCAGGAGCAAACCAAGAGAGAAGGTGGGAGTTTCTTTCTACAAAAAAAACCAAAACCCCATCAGAAAACAAAACTCCACCAGCACTGCAGAGTGCCTGGAAGGCATGGACTAGACACAACTTCCTCTTTTATTATTACTATTTTTGGTCTTTTAAGCACATAAACTCTCCAACAAGCAATGTGGGGTAACAGTGAGTTATAACACAGCCAGGGCAACTGCAGGAACTTCCTGTATCTGACTTCAGCCATCTCCACTGCCATGTCTGTTCTCAAATAACAATTTCCTGAAGTCTCCTGTTTTCCAGAAAGAAAAAGGATATGAAGAGATGACAATACCAAAGAGGTCTTGAAAATAATCTCTTACCACAAAACAGAAAGAGGACATGCAAAATTTAAAAAAAAATTAAAAAGTAAGTTATCCAGTATTATTTTTATTTTAAGAAGTGGCAGCATTATCTGTGGAGGATGAGCAGTACACTCGAGTGCAGTGGAATGCAGAACATCTGCCTTCACAAAACAAGAAGCACATGCTTTAACAGAACATCTTGTAGTGGTTAGAGAGAGAAAGGATCAAAGATCTTGCATCAGCACTGTCACTTTCCTCAGGAGTGATGTTTTTCCACTCAGTGTGCTGCAGATCCCCAGCACTCCAAGCACTGAACTCCCAGGACAGGCTATACAGAGCTGCTTCACTTCCCTGGGAAAGGGGAGTACCTGATCCATATGACAGCCCAGAGCTTAGGAGGTAATTTAATTTTTTCATGAGATTATTAAAGACCATGAAAAATACATCAGTCTCCTTCCACAAGGACAACTGTAACCGTCAGTTCTAAACCTGTTTTGCTAAATGTCATCACATGTTAAACGTAAGTGCTCGGCTTCCCTGGGCTCTGGGGAGCACGGCGAAGGAAAGGCTGGTGTGGGAAACACTCACAGCTCCTGACCTCTGAGTGGTCTCACCCACAAATTACAGCATTTTGGGGGCAACACTCAGCCAGCTGTCAGGCAGACAGCAAGAGACGTCAAACCCAGTGTTTTACACTTTATTGTGACCTCCTGAGCTGCCTCACACAAGCTGTGTGAAAGCTGCCAGGATGCAGGTGATTATTTACCCCAGCAATTTACACAGCACATCTTTTCTCCCCTCACAGCTCCAGAGCAAGCCAGCCACAGTCCTCCCATCACTATTTCAAGCTTCCTTTATTTTAATGAGAAGTGAAGTGTTTCGTGTTCTCGCTATTTATTCTCATCAGGCCACTGTAATGAAACTCAGTGGAAAGTTAAATATGAGCAAAAACAAATACACAGGGTTAACTGCCATGACCGAGATACAACATCCCTCAACACTGAAAGGGAGAAGGCAGAATCACTGTAAGATCTCTCTTTATAAATACAAGAAGGGCATGGGGCATTTTTGAGACTAATTCATGACAATAGAGACAGGAGATTTTCTAGATATTTATGTAGCATGCCTGTTAATCTGTACTTATTAGGCTATCATCTTAATTTATCTCATGATAAGTCAGCTATCATTAAATTCCTGATAACTTGATGGCAGAGAAAAATTCAGTCATCTGGTGTCATAAATTTTTATCTAAATGATGTGGTTTCTGTTCACAGTGAAGTGTGTTCAGCTGAGCAATATTTCAGATGACCATTTTGGAGGAGGCTGGTGGCACTGCAGCAAGGTGCCCACACCTGTGTGCAATGACATCCAGTACAAGTCTAAATTATTTATAAATGCTGGAGAACACTGGGGACTTACTGACTTGGAGAATGAGCCAGAGTCATACCGTTCACTCAAATGCCCCTATTTTTAAATCTCTCTTAGTCATAATGGTACCCTCTGAAGTGAATCATAAAGAATATCAGATGCCATTTTAATCACTGGCATTGCCTTTCCAATCTGGCAAACCACCCACTCCACCAACAGCTCACACAAAACCCCTGTGCAACACAAACCACAGCAGTTCCTTCACAGCTTCCTGCCCAAGAGCAAGACTTGTCAGTCTGTAATCTGCCCAAATCAAAAGCTTTCATACCCTTCTCTATTAATCCACACACCAAATACTGTGTATCAACTATTAATGCTAAAAACACAGAAGAATGGTAAACAGGATCTGAGATTAGGACTAAAAATCCTGTCTTAATTCTGACTCAGTTCTGACTGTCATTAATCTCCAGTTTTGGATGAATCCCTTTATTTTTTTTTATGCCTCCATTTATTTCCACAGACCATTGAAGGATTAGCTCAAGCTTCTAAATAATTTTAAACAAAAAGGGATTTCCCTATAATTGCTAAGTAATACTATTACTGAACTGAGAGAAAGGAATTCTTTTGAACACAAGCTTGCTTTTACAACATGTTTGTTCTGATTATAGTTTTTATGGCCCAGTAACAACGTGGAAAGCTTTTAAACTGGCTTTACCATTTATATTAGGCGTTTTTTATTATATGCAATGCGTAGCTCCTTGGGGTCCAATCTAGTTTTCTTTCTCTAGAAAGAAAATGAAAACTATTTTTAAAAAAAAAATCTGTAAAAGGTTTACTGTAGGCAAAAAATAAACAAAACCCCAAATCAACCAACCAATTTTTGCTATAATGTAAAGCAATCAAGATCCTCAAATTAAGAGTTTTTCTGAGGTATTTCCACAGGCAGATTTTTTTCTTTTTTTTAAGCAGTTTTTTCAACATGCTTAAGCTGGATAACAATGGTTTTGCTTGAAACTCAACCCTTGTCCCTAGAAGCGTGAGCAGGATTACTACCAACACTAAGGTACAGCTCATTGTGTAATGATGGCAAGAGTAGCTCTCCATCTACTTCATCAGTAATCTTGGCAGCCACATCCCGAAATCTGTGCCAGACATCATTTGCATGGAGAATCTGCTGCTAGTTCCAGGTTAAAGAAATTGAGATGAAGCTGCGTTGTGAAGAAAGAGTCAGCCAGAACTGCAGCTTTTTCTCATTTTTGGAAAAAAACAGGTTCTACCTGGTGACACCAGACAATGGATTTGCCACCTTGGCATGGGCAAAAAAAAGAAGATGAAGGGGAAAAGGGGGTTAAAGAACTTCAGAGCTTTAGGATCTCAGCGATTTACTAGAATAGTCTGTTAGTGAATATGAAAAGAGTGGAAAGGAAACCAGTGATTCTATCAAATGTTCTTGGTCTATTCTCACCGATAAGGATTATAAAACAATGAGTTACAAGAGTACCTGGAAACAGAAATCCTGGCAAGCTCTTCAGAGACTCACCTTTTCCTTTGCCACACAAATGGCCTGAAGTACTTCATGTGAAATGAAGGAGGAAAGATCCAGCAACAGCACAAATTGTAAAGGTACTCCAGCCTCCCACATCCTCCTCTCACACAATAAGGAGTGTGAAAGAGAAACTCTGCTCTCGACTCAAACACACCCATAGTTTTAAACAGAATTTGAAGCCTAAGCAAGCACAAGATAAACACCAGGTTGTTGAGACATGTAATGAAACTAAAATACACTGAAATAAAGAGGCAGAAAAACCACAGGAAGGGTTCACCAAGAATTAAGAGTTTCAGCTGCATCCAAAACCTAATTACTGCTTTAACAGGAACTAATGAGTTCCAAATAAAAACACAGAAGGAACACAAGGGTAGTGAAACTACTGGCACTGTGATACCCTTTAGCACCCCCATCCTGGTAATGCAAACAAAAAAGTAAATATTACTCCACCTATTCCCTGTTAGCTCTGTTTGTTTAAAAATCATTAGGTTCAAAAAGGCAATTCAATGTACACCCTCAGAGTTCAAAAATTATAGACTTAGTGCAGAAGTGATTGATAAGACATACACTAAAATATTCACTGAGAGTACCATTCAAAACTTGAAATTTACTAAAGACGTATGCAATTTTTACATTACTGATACTGTTTTCTGCTACTAACACACCAGGTCTCCTCTGCTCACTAGATCAGGGCAGGGCTGCTGCTCACTTCACTCCAGTCCAGGACAAATGCTCTACTTTAAGCAGATCAGCTGCATTTAATGACAGCGAGTTCCTACATTTTACAAAGTGAAAGATCTTGAATTACTTTTCAGCCAATTCATGACTTCCACAGCTACAAACACTCTCTTAAAAATCTGAAAACTAAGAACTACTTCAGGGTTAAATTTTTTATAGAGCCTTCATGCACTGCTGAAAACCAAGGGATTTCAGCTAGAGGTTGATTTATGCTCTTGTGCACTTGTCATTTCCTTCCCGAGACATCAGCTCATTGCATGCACATGCTTGCCTTACAAAATCAGTGCTATGTTAACTTCTAATTAGATACAGCCTAACTTGCTTCCAACACAACTAGAAAGGCATAATAAAGCATGTAAGGCAATTTTTACTTCTTTTCACCCATTACATCCTTTACCAGTTGATTCTTCTCTCTTCTTCCAATTATGGATTATCAAAACACTGAACCTGTAAAATGTTGAGATTTTTTTTCTCGCATTTCTTTCACCACTCCCTGTGTACAGCTGGAATTCTTGGCTTCTATAACCAACGGGATAGAAATTGTATCTGGAACAGGACCTGTTTTCCCCACTGCCTCTGGAATTGTACCAGCCTGTGCCTCTCTGTGCCCACCATGAAAATTAAAAGTGCACACCATAAGAATTGAGATCTCTGCCCACATATTATTGTCCAGAGAACTCAGGGCTGCTCCACTCAAAGTTCTTGTCTTCAGCAACTTCTTCCCTTTGTAGCTCTTCTAGTGAACCAAGAAGCATCTGAAATCTCAGCAAAGATTTGCCCATCCTAGGATATCTCTCAAACCAGCCCTTGTGATGTGTTTAAGAACACTGGGGTGTTCTTAGGGATTGGAAAGGCGAAATGTACCTGGGTATTTGCATGATCCTCCTCCCTAAACACTGCCTTGGCTTGCATTTCCTTCACTGTCCTGGAAGGGCAAGCACTTAACAGGATTTTCTGACTTATCAGCTCATTTTTTAAACCTGAAACATTATAAATTCACATTAACTCCTCCCACTGGCTGACAGTAGCTAAAAGTCACTGTCTCCTCACTCTCTTCCACAGATAGCTCCATTCACATGTACATTCTTCTTTCTAATTCACTCAATTTCTTTGGGATTGCCTATCTTATGTGACCTGAACCTCTCACTCTGTGTTCTCCTCCCCCTTCTTCCCCCACAAACCTACCTGAGCCCTAATTAGTTATTACTGTATATAAAAAAACTACACATATTCTTCATTACGTAAGAATTCCTCATAATATCCTCACAGGAATACAGTTTTTCTTTCCAGCTTGCTGGCCAGAGTATTTTTCCAAGTCTGCAATTTGGAAAGCCATGAGCTTTCTCAGAAAAGACATCCAGCAATAATGCACTTTTTCAGGGTTTGTTTATTTATTTGGTTGGTTGTTTGTTTAAACCAACTGACATAAAATTTTCTGGAACACAATTCAACCAAAAAAGCTGAACTGATTTTTTTTTTCCCCCTGGAGTAACGTCTTATTCTGAAGGCAAAACAGAATACAAAAGTGCAAAAAGATTAGTTTGCTTCCTCAGAGACCAACACATTTGCTCTGAAACAGTAAAAGCAATGTCCTGGAGGTAGAAGAAGCTCCCCTGCTTCACAATTTCTTCACAAAATCACATTTCTGATTGATGCTGATCCACCAGAACACACCAAGAGCTCAGGGAGTATTAGGTGATGATCTCCTGGAGCTGGCTGGACACATTCAGCACAATTCTGTACCACGGTACAAACAAAAATTGTGATTATTCATGGACTGGCTTAATCTTTTTACAGTGGTTTGTGGAAGTTGCAGTGGTGTGTAGACACATTTGAGGGAACTGGTGTGACTAAATCTAACAAAGTTTCTACTGAACAAAGTTACACACTGGCTCATAATAACTGCAGTTTTCAATTTGTTTCCTCCCTCAGCTACAGAGATGGGTCTCAACAGAAATGCAGAATTTAATTTCCACGTAAGAGCCTCTTACTGCCTCACTCATTAATTATTTATTAATTTTAAAAACAAGTACCATACCTTATTGACAGCTTTCCCAGACAATTCCCCATCCAGTTTTTGACTATAGAATGTCCCATGACCCATAAACCTCTTTTATGGTAGGAAAGTAAACATATTGAGAAGCAGAAAATAAGAATTTGAATGACTGCACTGTTCTCTCGTGCTACCACATCTTTTGCAGGCCACACTTCAAGTATTAGGTTTGTATTTTTTTGCCAGTAGAAGAAAAGCACAAGGCAGGAAATCTCTAAATGAGGAGCAGTGAGATCTCTCCCCATCCTGTGATGCCTGCAGCTGGAACTCCCTCTCTTCACTCCAGGAATGGTCCAGCACAGGATGCCAGAACCAGCACGTTCCCTGTGAACCCTGTGCAGAGCTCAGTGAGCAGGGAATGAGCACCTGGGCTCCTGCAGAAAATAAAACTCAAACTTTACAACTGCACATGGACACTTTGTAAGTGTAAATACAGTCTGGCATTTTAAAACAACTTCGAGTTTCCATTCCTGTGTCATCCCTCCCTGTGAGTCAGAGCCATTTGGAGCTGGTGGGTTTTTTTGGTGGTTTGCTGGTTTGTTTTTTTTCAGGAATTATGGAGAACTTTATATAAATAACAACTTTGGTAGAATTACATCCAGAACACAAACACAAAAACAACTCGTGATATATTCTGCAAATTCCTGACCTCGTTATTCCAGAGAAAGATAGACTCCAACAAATCTACTGATATGTCTGCACATTTTTAAACAGTCAATCTGAAAAGTCAACTTCTTTACACTTCAAAGAAAGACTTCCAACTTAGCCTTGTTAAACTTTTTTTTTCTAATTCTAGCAGACCTTTTATGTTTGCGTCTGATTTTAAAAAATTAGTGACCATTATCTCAACATTTAAAGGACTTGGACATGGTGTGGTTGCCCAAATTCTCATCATTTATTGGGTGTGCATTGTTGGTTCTGCATCTATTGATGCCATTTATGTGATAACTGAAACAGAAACACACTGGGTCTCAGGCTGCAGAACCAATTCCCAGCCTTTCACGATTTTGGGACCTTCCAGCTGCACAACTTCAGTTATGAATAACAACAGAAAAAAGCACAACCATAAAACTTCATTTTGAGTTACATTTTAATAAAGCTCATCATGAATCTTACGCATATGAGTTACTAAATTTTTCTTTTCCTCTGTTTGATCAATATAGCATTTTTTCAAAACATCATGATTCAAAATGGTGTTTTGCAGTATCCTAAATCTTAATTTAAAGTGTCTTGTACTGAGGCATGAATACAAATAACAACCTGCTAACAATCTTAAATCTTCATTTAAGAAATAAGAAACACATAATTGTAGCTCTTATCTTCCTTGTTTAGATAATCTTCCCAAACTGTGTGCTCACTATCTAATGAGTAACAATTTAGTAAGTTTACAATAACAGGTTATGGGTAGAATTGTTTCTTTTCTTCCTGCTCACTTCTCCTTTTTTTTTTTTTCCTTTTTTCAAATTAGAATTCAATTCATGCTGCAACTTGAGGAGCTCTTTCTTATCCTTCCAGCATCAGCACAGACTTTCACTTCTGGAAATTACATTTGGGGTTCCTTTGTTTTATGCTTTCATTATGATTTATTTCTGAAGAAAACCAATAAGTGAAGCAAGTATAAAGGAATGTTGACTTCCCTATATCTGTATCACCCTGACACAACATCTCAGATCAGTATGGGATTAATTGAAATCTGTTATTGACTCTGAAACCTAAAGATGGCAATTTAGATGTCAACATTAGCAAAGTTGATTTTAATGTTAACATACAACAACTCTGACAAATGAATTGATGACATGTACAAATTCCTGACATCTGTAACTTCGGACAGCAAATGGAGTTGACAAATGGATCTGATGGCAAATATTATGTGACTCCATAATTAGGGATGTACTGAAGTTTGCACTGAAACTACACTGGAACAACAGAGTGAATTTTCCAGTGACTTGCAGATGAGGCAGCTATTTTCAGTTATGTGAAGCACACACAAGTTAAATTATTAAAAAGCCCTACAATCTAATTTAGTGTTGTCCACCTATTTCACAGAATCAATTAGGTTGGAAAACACCTCTGAGATCATTTCATAGAGGTGCAAAGCAGGATCAGGCACTAATTCTCCCTTTTTGAGAAATAAACAAAGAATAGTTGAATATTTACTTCAATTATGCAAATACTGTCCAGAATCAGTTTCATTAATATTACATAGAAATTTACCATGAGAACTTACAAAAGCAATTCACTGGTTTATTAATTAAAACTGATCATTAGGTTTAATGACTCCAAAGAAATACATGAGAACAAGCACTTAAGTGAATGGATTTCTCACTAAGAACAAATACAAACTGCACTTGCTCTCCATACCTGAGATCCACTTCCCTCATTATTTCAGTACCTTATGTTATTACTGCACACTAAATTCCCCATCAGACAAGGGACTTTGCCCCACTGTGTAAAAACACAGCACAAAAGATAACAGGCAAAGTGCATTCTCAGAAATTAGCTGGAAGCCTTTTCAGACCTGTTTTAAAGATGCAATTGAGTAACACTTTGCAAATACTTTGATTAAGTCCATCCATTTAGTGATGCTTTTCCTGAAATGTTCGGGTCCAGCAGCTTTCCCCAGGACACGAGAATGATCAGACACAACCCCAGTGCCAGTTCAGGTTTGCACACACTGACCCCCAGCACAGGGCTCTCATTTGGGGTGTGATAACAGTCCAGAATCTGGTACAGCACTTTGCTTCCTCAGGCAGGTAGGGAAGCTGGAAAGTAGCCATGATGCTACAGTAGGAGCAGTGCTGAAGGGCAAGGAAAAGGGAAGCAGGGACTAATTTGGAAAGTTTATGTGCCTTTAGTTCCTCTATAATTCCAAAGCTGGTCTTAAGTACAAATTTAAATAATACTGTGAACTGGGCAATAGTCCTTCTGAGTCTCCAAAAACCCCAAACGTCCTATGAACAGCCGCTTTTCTGTCCCAGGTTTGGATTTCGCCATTCAATTTGCCATTCCTAAACTGTAGTCACAGATTATCAGGTAAAAAAGCAGCTGCAGTGAGCACTATTTACACACAGAGGGGATGCTCAGCCCCACACTTCTGCTCCCTCTCTGTCTGTACTACCTGTAATAGCTCAGCTGGGTCACCACATTTAGCAAACAAAGAACACAACCGTGAAGCCGTTTCTCCATTTGGCTTTGTGCAAACATCATGGCCAAAAAACTGCAAGCCAAAATTCAGCTAGAGGATAATTAATACTCTTTAATGTGGTTTTCCAAAACAAAAACATTCCAGGTTATGCATTGCTGATAGGTGCTCTTCGGTATTTTGGGAGTGGGGAGGGAAAATTAGGATTCCGAGCTATCCATCAAAATTATTTCACATTTCTTGGGCTATTCAACATAATCTACTGAACAAACTGTAATAGATCTACAACAGTTTTAGATCTATGTCTTGAACCTTCCAAATTCTATATTGAAAAAGTAGGCCATAGGGGAAAGAAATGGCCTAAGAATAAAAATAATTCATTTGATTCCTGTTGAAGTCAAAATTGTCATCATGAACTATACCTACCTTAAAAAATAGCTTTTAAACTACTCTGCTTTCTCAGGGCATACTCTTGTTTCATTTGAAGAAATATAATTATATTTTTATGTATGACCTTTACAGCCCCTTTGTCTCAGCTCAATAACAACTTCCTGGTAATTTCTTTCCACACAACATTCAATCTTACCTCAAGAAAACCGTAATAGAAAACTCCAACAATTCACATAAACAATGGCAATTCTGCCAAATGTTAAACTTAGGCTTTTCCACCTCTCAAATTAATATTAGATTTGACTTTTAGGCAGTTGAATGTACTGAAAGCAGAGGCAGACTAAGGTACTGAAAGCATTTCAGTGCATTTTAGGGGCATGAACAATATAACCACCGAGTTAATCAGTTAAGTTATAAATAGCTGGTATTTAATTATTACCCAAGATTTTGTACTTGTGTATATTAACTTAGCAGAGGTTGATAGTTGTAGGGGCTTTCACAATGCTCAAACCACCTTTTTAAATTAAATCTGTGAATTTCTATAAAAAGTCATGAGGAAAAAGTAGCTTAAGATGTTGCAAGTTTTTTATCATTCCTTGTGATCAAAAAGTGACTTTTCTTTTCTGAAATGATTCCCTATACTTACAGTTCTCACATGTGACCAGAATGGCCATAAGAAAAAGCTGCTGTTAATCTTACTCATTGATAATTCCTGTTTTACTGCAAATCTTGTGAACTGGCTTACAGAACATGCAATTACTGAAAGAACCCAGGATACCAAAAACAAGGGTGAGGTTCCACAAACCTCCTCAGCAGCAACACTGACTTTGGGGTTTTCCTTTCCTCCTACTCTACTCCCCATCCTTGTCCCCATTCTGCCCTTCACAACTATTCCTAGGGCGGCACTGTGAATGTGACTGGGGAGCTAATCCAGGTTGGGAATGGAAAAAAAAAAAAAAAGGCAGAAACGAGGGAATAATGAAATCAAATCAGCTTCCTGATACAGTTCAGAGAGTACTCCCAGAAATAGCTGTAGGAACACATGCACAGGGCCAAGGTGAGTCC